>JAMQGT020000523.1:0-180213 GCA_024447675.2 Pterophyllum scalare | reverse complement strand
TTGGGCTCTGTAACACATGGATATCTAGTGGAAACTGTAAGGTGTCATTATGCAAATCCTCAGCTGGACAAAGATTTTCTGTTCGCTGTACAAACATGTGGAACTCTAGCTCTAGATTGGCCTTCTTATTGACTGACTGTGTATTCATTTTAAGTCCAACTGGGGACAATCATTAACTTAGGCCATAAATGCTGTGGAGCACTGGGTGCAATACAAACTTCCCAAAGCATGTTACAACAAACATTAGCAAGAGTAAGGCATATAATTTGTTTAAAAAGCTAGAAAACAGCTAGAAACAGAAAGCTGCTAACAAAGATGAAATGTGACATCTGAAAAACAGGACAGGCTGTAACTAACAGTTTTGTGGTGTCCATAATGTCCACATTAGTTGCCAATATTATGTATATCAGTGTAGCCAAATGCAGAAACCTAGTTTCCTTCTACCATCCACCAATGTATTCTGACCTCATTGAGCAGCACAACCACAGAGTTTTCTCCTCACTGCCTGAGGCATCACTACTAGAGCTGAGAATTGCATTTTAGTACAGACATTATTGATCACTTCACTTTTTAGAACACACCATCAAAGTCACAAAAGTTGTGCATGAGCCAGAGTCTGCTGCTAAGACAATGCAACAAAGAGGCTCGGTTCTAGCTAATAGTGCTGCCAGCTGGCTGGTACCTAACTCAGCCTGTAGCAGCAGCCGAGGGTGGAGGTGGAACATCTGAGACAAGACTGCGACTAAAGCCGAATACCATTCATGCTGCAATTTCCCACCAGGGCCAGCTAGTTGCAATGAGATTTCCCACAGTAAACCCTTGCTGGATTCGGTGCACCTGAGACTGTTCACTTTGATCAATTACAAACTGAAAGAACCACCAGAGCCAACAGGGAAACGATGGCAGCAAGTGGTTTTAGAGGTGCACAGACAGTTCTGGTTTAACTTGACCTAATGCATAGTAACAGTCACAGTTTTGCCAGACTCTTAACAGTGGTTGTTGTATAAAGTACAATGCATTATGAAAGTACAATACTTTTTTCATGTTTCTTTGTAAAGATGAAAGGCACTACATGGTTTTAGAGTTTTAGAATTCATTAATACAAACCTAGACTGGACATTCTCATATTGTTCCTGGAAAACATTGTTTTGCAGAGGCAATGAAGTGATTCAGCACTCTGCAGCCATAAGGTTATTTGACCCACAGTGGGTGGATTTAAAAAAACAAAACAGCTAAAATCAATGCAGTGGATGCTGAGAAATTTAGACTTTTGGTCATTAATAAGGGTCAAGCTCTTAAAGCTGACATTTCCCATAATGTCACTCATTAGCACCTTTCATTAGACCCCGACTGATTCCAAATCAGGAAAGCAAAGGGCTGCTTGTGATAAGGAAACCAATTTTGATGTGCAAAATCTGCAGAGTGTCCATTTTGAAAAGAGCAGAGACGTAGTTTTACAGTTCTCCTCCTTCTGTTAGAATTAAGGCTGAATAGGGGAAGATCAGTTCACTAGAATCAATGACTTTTTAAGATTCTAGCTTTTTATTTCAGTCTTGAAAGTCAACATTAACAGGTTCAGCTACTACCATGAGTTGTGTCAAAAAAAAACTGTGTTATGAAAGCATCTACTTCAACCAACCTGTGAGGCCTTGTCAGTATGAAATTGAGACTCGGCCCTCGCCTCCTCCAGCTCCTTCTGCAGTCTCCTGCACTTTGCCCTCCACTGGCGCACAGCCTCTTGGGCTCTGGTCTTCAATTCATCTCTGCTCCTTGTGCTCTCGAGGAGTAATGCCTCCGTCTCTCTCCTCTCAGCTTGCCCTCGGCTCTGAAAGGAAGACTGAATTTATGAATAAAGTGTATATTCATTCTTTAGAATATGAAATCCTATGAAACTATTCCCATTCAAGACAAATCTCAAGCATCTCATTACTGCAGCATTAGTTTTTCAGTTCCCAACATTGTAATCTTATAAAGTTGTGGCTTAGAATAAAGAGGTAAACATTACATTAGCACATTAAATTATTGCTATAGAAAATTATTTGGTTAAACTACCTGTATGTCCCTCAGCTGTTCCAGCATTTGCTGCTGCTGCTGTTCTCGCACTGCCAGGTCTGACGATAATTCCTTGTATATATAGAAAAGAAAGGTCAAGGTGTGTGTCTCTATGGAACTGAGAATTGCATTTTAGATTATTTCAGTGAGTGCCTATTGCTAGTGTGAGGGGAGGAAAAGCAAGAAAAAGAGAAACAGAAGTGTGGAATAATGAGTTTATGGTGAATAGGACAAAGAAAAAAGGAGAGAAGCAAAGAAAAAATGAAGGTTTGATATGTTTAAAGTAAAGATAAAGAATAAATGGTTGGTATGAAGAGAGGGGGACAAAAGACAGAAAGGTCAGAGACGGTTGAGGGTGTTTACACGCTACGTACAATTGGATTATCTACGATGCTGGTCTGAAAAGTAATCTAAAACAAGAGTTGCTCTGGATTAATGTAATATCCACAAGAAAATCACAATCACTTTGAAGTGGAAAGCAAGGGCAAGTAAGGTAACCCTGCTGCCGTTTAGGCGTTTATACTGAATAAGACTGTCAGTTAGGAGTAATTAGTCATACACTGATTAGTCATAGACCTATTAGACTGTATATAAATTCAGTCACTGAAAAATTTAATCTTTCATCCCATTCTCCTCATTATACTTCATTTTTCTCATTTACCACTAAAATGAAACATTTCCAATGTCTATTTTGATTTAGACATAAAAAAAAAAAAAAACACACGAGACGCCCCAGGTGATACATGCAAACACCCGCATCTTCTCTCAAACACCTACCCTGCAATAGGGGAAGTGTGGGTGTTTAAACACATTTTCAGTGAAAGAAACATCAGAGATTAGAGAAATGTGCCAATGCTTCAAGTGCAGCTATTTCTACTAACATTTTATTGATACCAACTGCAGCCTTGAACACCCCTATGTTGCAAGGAACTGCCCCCCCCCATACGATGTTTTTCTTACGAATCATTACAGTGATGGAAGTGACACACTGCTCCAGTTTGAGAAGAATAAATGACTGCTGGTTGACTTGTGATCTATTCCAAATTTCACTTCATCTGATGATTTTAAAGGGGCACGGAGCAGGCAGAGGATGCCACAATGGATGAAGAAGCACCAGACCAACATAAATTACCCCTGCTCAGGGTGGTGACAACAGCATCCTGAGTATTAGAGTCAGCAGCATGCTTGTGTTGTGTTTATTTGAACTCCAGCTGAGACATCTTTGATGTTTCCCACTTATTCTTAAGAATAACATAGCTCAACAAATGCAACATCTTTCTCTGAACCACCTGTGACACACACACACACACACACACCTTCAGCTGTAAGCTGAGCTGGCACCTCTCCTTCCTCTTTAGAGCCCAGAGCCCTCTTCAGTTCTTCAACCTCACTGAGGATTGAGGCTCTGCTCAGCTGAACACGCAGTTCTGCCACTTCCTTTTCCAGGTCTGGGCGATCTATACACACATGCACACAGCTATGAGCAAACATAGATCCAGACTGCTGTTACTGAACAGTGGAAATAAACTAAAAACAAGCAAAATAAATATTTGCAAATAATAAATTAGCAAGAGTGAGATAAAATGCAATATTATTCACTGTCAGTCACTTCAGAATTCTATTGCAAACCGTCCTTCATCAAGACACTGACTTAGCTGGAGCAGGGCCCCAGGTGCCACACAATGGCTGCCCACTGCTCCTAACATGGGTAAAACACAGTGAATGAAATTCTCTACAAGGGTTACTAAGTTACTACAGACTTTGTCACTGACCAAGCATAAGCTTAAAAAATTTGTAGAAGCATTCTTTGTGGATTTAATGACATCATTATAAAATAATAAGCAATCTTTAATTCAACCTAATACTCATAATACTTCTCAAAAACCACTGCTGCTCTAAACCAAGTTCAAAACTCTTCAAATATATATTGAACTATTACAAAATGTGAGACACTCCTTAAAGAATCTCTCATTTTCAGGCTTTCACTGCCTTTTAAGACACTTTGATGCCCTAAAATCAATACTGTTACAAAAAAAACCAAAAAAAAAAACAAGAGGCACCGAAAGGTTAGATTTTCAATATTTTTCTCTAATATACACTCATTTTTCTCTCCTTTTATGGTAATATCTTTGACATTTTGTATGGTTCAAATCAATTCTCAGCCCTCTCACCAATATTCAAGTTGTTCTTTCACCATCTTATTTCTTGCTAGCCCTGTATGAAGACTCTCTATTTACTTTGTCCTGCATTAACCGCTTTAAGAAAGAATTAACACAAAAACAAGACATGAGGATGATGTAAGACAAGTCTGTAACTGTACATTTCCTAAATGCTAGATTATTTTATAGTCTGTAATTACAATCCTATCTTAAAGTGGACCCATTTGGCTAATTTCCAGCTCTATCTTTTTCTTCTTGGACTCAGCTAGAGTAGCTTTGCATGATTTATTGTTCAAAATAATTCTTATCTTATACTGGGCATTGGTGCAGCCACTTTGTTCATCCTCTGAATGAAACGAGCTGTTTATGCGTCAGTCACTCAGGCCTAGGGACTGGAAGGCAACAGGTTGGCAACCTCACCATTGTGAGGGGGAAAATGTGCATTCCCTGACCATTTGCAAGTGGTTCCTGGAGGTTACTGGCAGTTTCTGTGAAATCAATTGCTAAAGCACCATTCACACAGGCCTAGAGACAGGTCAGTGACCCTTGGTAACCAAAACTTGCATGGGAAAATTGTGTATTCCCTGACCGGTTGGCAAGAGGTTGCAGGCAATCACTAAAGTGAAATTTTTCACAAAGAGGTATTGAACTGAAAACCTCTTGGTGATGCTGACTTGCCTGCAAACACTTGTAAACTACTTGCCAAGCAGTAGGATCAGTTTTGCTTATTTTGCAGTTAACTTGTAAACCACTTTGGTCAACTTTGTTGTGTTTAAATGTGCTATAGAAATAAAATTGACACTGACACAGTGAAACTGTGAAAGCAATCACACAGAGGTTTTTAGTGCAGCACCCTCATTACACAATCAATTTCATCTCCCGACAGCAAGCAACCTCCAACAACCTCCAGCCAACCGATCAGCGGTCAACCTTCCTGAGTGACAGGACATTGCCAGGGGGTTGTTGACTGGTCTCTAGACCGACGTGACTTTATTAGCTGCTCTACCTTTAAGCCAACTTTCCTCTGATTGGCTGCCCCTCATAAACACAACAGCAGAACCAATATGGGGGGGAAAAAACTATCTGAAACACTTAGCATAGAGCAGGCTGAAGCCCAAGATTTTGGCTGGTGGGGATTACTTGCACATGCAATAATATTATTTTAAAATTTGGCCATGTTTAATATGAGCATCCTCAGTTGTAATAGTATATAAATGACAGAAAACAAGCACAGAAAGGTATCCCTTTGAAGTGCTTATCATTCATCTCACAGTTAAAAGATTTTTGTCTATCTTGTTAACATAGTGTAAATAAATGTGAGGCGATACTCAAGCTTTTATAATGGGCAGGCTGGATTTTTCTTTAGCTTTGTTGTCTTGCATCACCTTCTGTGTGTTTCATTTCTGCTGCGTGCTTGTAACTGTGGTGATTTGTAAAAAGGAAAAAAACAGAGCTCTCTGTGTTTCATTTTCATAACTCCATACATTTAATGTCCTCATCCTAAAATAAATAAATAAAAATAACTCAGCATCCATTTCCATTAGCACAGGAATCTTTTAAAGCCATCCATTTAACTTGCATCCAAATCTCCTCTTCTCCCCTGACAACCTGGCCCTTGCCGCCCACCTCTTCCACCTTCCCTGTCAGCATAGCTGCCATGTGGCTGAGAACTGGGCTGAGAAGTCTCCAGGCGTGCCCTCTCAAGCCCTGTCTTCTCCTTCCTTGTCCTTTGCAGCTCACAGCGCATGTCCTCCACCTGGGGATCATCAGCCATGTAAGCAAACACAGAAAAAGACATCTGACTGTCTGACAGCGGGCAGAACAACACTGAAGTTTCCTTTAAAGGCTCTTCTCAGCCTACTGTTTTGTCTCACGAGGTTTACCGCACATCTGCATATACAATCAGGCAGAGAACAAACAAACCTGTTGAACAAGGGACTCTCTGCCATCCTCTGACTGTTCTAGCAATCTTTTGGCTCTCTCTAGTTCCTGCTCCATCTGAGGACAGCAAAGCAATAACAATGTCAGGAAAATTCACATGCACAGGTGTTTCAGAATTTGAACAGTAACAGTATTGTTTTTCCTGCATGGAGTACGTTTTTGTCGTCTCACAAACAGATTGAAGCCAAAGCTGAAAATCACCAGAAAATCAGTTTTGTTAACTGAAGTTTCATTGGCTGAAAAATAACATGTTTACCAAATAATCAGAAATAAAAGCAAAATGTACAGCGTTCAGTCAAATAAGTTAGCATAGAACCACAGGCTTTAATATATGTTGATTGTTACATGCGTAATCAGCCCCCAAAAACTCATTCTGAACCAGGAAAAACCATATTAGATCGTCTATGTTTTCCAAAGCAAATACTGTTGTTTATAATACTGTATAATACATATGACACTGTAACATTAAAAAAGATTTCACTTTCAGCTACAACACATTACTATACCATCTGTATGCCTTATTAAAATTGATTGCT
Source organism: Pterophyllum scalare (assembly GCA_024447675.2). Lineage (NCBI taxonomy): Eukaryota > Metazoa > Chordata > Actinopteri > Cichliformes > Cichlidae > Pterophyllum > Pterophyllum scalare. The sequence goes on along the minus strand of JAMQGT020000523.1, from coordinate 173,525 downwards.
GAAGCAATGCAGGAAGACCTGAAACCAAAGTTCTCTAAAGCAAGTGTTTAGGAAGTTTGGCTCAACCTAAATTTCCCCCTGATGCAAAAAAAAAAAAAAAAAAAATTCCCTTTAAGACAAGATTTCTTCACCTTGGATTTCTCCTTTTCTGCTTTCAGTAGCCTGGCTGCCATCTTCTCTTCTCTCTCACTGGCTCCAATTTGGCATCTCCCTAAAGTCTAAAACACAAAAACAAAATCCCATGCAGGAAACAGTGTGTATTATTATAAGATACTATAAGAATGACACATGAGAAGGGCTATTGCATCACAGTACCTCACCCCCCACCCCCAATCATCGCCTTTTTCTTGGAACAAGATCCTGGCATCATGGTGGATTTGTACAAGAGCTTAGATCCCACTCCATCCCACTCACTCTAAGCAGGCTGTGGTGATGAATTACCGGCTGCTAGCAATAACATCTACCCAAGTGACTCATCATCTATTTGATTCACATCACAGCGGGCCCATCGGTGGGGAATAAATGTGCCCTCTGCTCTCCCTCCTCTCCTGCTCTTTAGTAGTGAAAGAGATTATTTTCCTCTTCATTTCCTCATGCTTGTTTATTTACCCTTAATTTTTGGGCAAATGCATTATTTCCCATCGCCCTGGGCCCTGCTGGTGTCCCATTAGGGCACGATGGAGGAGAGGGATGCAAATGAATTGGTAGTTACTATCACTACACAGTGTGTTGGAAACTCTTGCTCACAAAGGTTATGAGTCTGGATACACAGTGCCCCTCTGTGGTTCGCCAATAAAATGCAGCAAGCATGACAGATTAGACCGAGGCACAGATGAACCAAGAAACATCATTAAGCAGCATTATGCTGATGAACTATAATGTGGAGGATTTGTGTGGTTAAATGTAAAGTAGCAATAGAAAAGAGTAATAACACAAGATAATGTGCATCAAGCTACATCACTAAAGTGCACCTAATGATAGAGCATTTACAGCCACTGAGGCTTTTAGACAAATCATGTCTTCAAAAAGATTATGATTGGCATTAAATATAAGAAAGTAGCAATTGCCTGCTTGGCAACCATCTGCACTATAACAAAGTAATTACCTTAGCGTGTTTTATAGTCTCATAAAGCAGAGCAAGTGGAGCTCTGCTTTAAGAAACTGCTTACAAAACCTGTTATTAAAGGTACAGTCATTAGAAATGTCACCAGAAATCTGGATGTTTCTCCCCTGTTCTGTAACTGTATTCGTGAGAAACAATAACCATCCCTGTATCTAAATCTGCAGAAGGTTACTAATCCCACCAATTTTAGTTACTCTTTTTGCTTGGTATCTGTTCTGACTTCTGACAAATTCCCCACAAACACCATAAAATGTTTTAGCTCTTTTGCAAGGCCCACTATCCTTTTATTTTAATATCTCTGTTCTCCAGATGGCAGCCACATGGCTGATGATTTTATTTTTAGAATTTAGCATTAATATATTGTGACAATCCCAATGTAACAAAAGACTATCTGAAAAGCTGTTGAAAGCCCCTGCACTGTTTTGTGGAAGGTGCTGCTGACATGCTTTCATCAGCCAAATTTCTCCATATGTGCAAAAGAAGAACTAAACTGAGATTTGAATTGTTAGTTTGTGAGGAAATTTACAGCACACGGACGTGCACCACAGCAATCAAACCGTGTAATCTTTCCAGCTGATCTCAAAGACCTTTTTGGTTGAAAGTTAATGTCTATAGTGCATTTTGAAATCTGATGTCCAGTGCTGACTGACTTCATCTCTTTATTCTGGTTTTCTGTGCCTCATTTGTTCTTAGTATTTGACTGAAGCGCAATTTAAGTGGGATTAGCATTACCAGGGAACCTCGAGTGATTTGGAAAATTACCCTGACATCTAAGCTTGGTGCAGCACATTTGCACCAGGTAAGATTTACTGACATCCGTGGTGGCCAGCTACAGACCTAACTATTATTAACAGGCTGCCACATGATAAGTGTTGAAAGACAGCAAAATATTTCTTAGTTCATGCTGCTAGGCATGCTAGCCATCATACTATTCTTTGAGGGTTCACTCTTCTGACAGACTTGAGCTTGTTTTCTTCATGTACGAATCTCTGCGCTGTGCAGCACAACAAGCCCTTCTGTATTTGCACCCAAAGTGCTATCCAAACTTTTCTATAGCTACAGTTTCCCACGCACAGACTTTACCTGGGTAGGCCACCAAGGTAAAGTCTGCTCTGGTCAGCAGCACCAGCGAGGAGCCAAATATATCCAGCAACTCATTTCAGCAAATTTCTACCAGTCTTAAGACAAAAACACCGGCAATTTAATATTGAACAATCTCCTCATTCTTATTAGGAAAGTACAGTCCTTCCTAAACAGTTTTCTCCAACCCTTTCCCTTCCTTGTTTCCCTACCGGCTGGCTCAAGGCCAGGTTGTTCTTGTTGCTGTCCTCCATATTAATTCAAATGCTTCCCCCAAAGATGTAGCTGAATGATCACAGTTGGACATACTCCAAAAGGAAGATGGTATCCCTTCTAAACTGAAATGATTGATGAAAAACTGAATTGAGAAGCAGTTTGTTATATTTATTGTTATTCATTATTTATTATTATTTATTTTCCACAAGTGTTTGGCCAATTATGTGTCTGCAGCAGTCTTATTATTTAGGTAATAATTCATTTTGGAAAGTGTGCGCACCTCCTTTCGTGGCCCATGCACACTTTGAATCTAAATCTGTAGGAAACACTGAGCGACCAACAGATTCTTATGCAAAGGCAGAAGGAAAGTTTAAAGGCTATAATCACATTTGCATGGGCCTTGTATTATCACAGGACCTCTGCATTGCTATATAATTTATAGTTGAACTTTTATTTCTGAAATTATGAACATTGCAGATTTATTTGTGATTAAGATCACAGACTACTTCAGCAATTATTAGAACTTGCTGAGGATCACCAGGTAACACCAGTCCCGAGCAGATACGGCTGAGCTCTGACTTTAATATTTCCTTGGCTGCTTTTAAGTCTTGTCCCTAATACATTCATGAGAAAAGTTAAGTATGGCCATTAGTTATAGTTCAGTCTTTCAACTGAATTCATGTGCCTCCATGTTGCTTCTAGTGATAACAGCGAGATGTGGGAGGTGAGTGGTGAGGAGGAGTGTCACCTCCTGCAGCTCGTCAGACACAGCCACCCGCTGCTCTGGCCTTCTCTCTCTGTCCGTGCTCCTCTGCTCGGTGTGCATCTCCCTCTCCAGCTCCTGCAGACGCTGCTCCACACGAGACGAAACCTACAAACAGCGAGAGTGAGCGCGCCTTGGGTCACGCAAACATTCACGCCAATGCGGGAATGGCGTCAGCATGCGATAAATGAGAAAACAGGAAATTAAAAGTGTGCATGATAACAATATCTTTCATAACTGACTGAGTGTATTACATTTCATGTTGCAACACCTTCCTGTCTAATCAGGAAGCATCATATCCACCTGTAAAAGGACAGCTTTATCTTGTTATGCCCCCAGACAGGACGAGATAAAAAAAATATTAAACATATTGGGCGTCATTTGGAGCTGCGTATTTGTCACAGTACTGATGGTGCAGTAACAAGCCATGTGCCTGGAAATTAAAGGGAAATGTTTGCTAGTTGGAGCCCAGTGAGGGTACTTTTAAAAAAAAAAGGAAGCCATTTGTCTTAGTTTTCTATTCCAAAAGCTCAAATTTGCATATTTCATGCTTTATACAGCAGCTTTCATCCATCAAAATTTGTGATGCGATGGCCTTAAATTCTGGATGCCTCCGCTTTTCTTTATACATTCACAGAACTAGAAAGCACACTTGAAGTACTGGCAATGAAATACAAAACCACAACTCACTGAGTCCTGTCTCAGGGAAGCTGTCATGTGCTCTGTGAGGCTTTCCATCGCCCGCCTGGTGTCAATATCAGCCCTACAAAAAAAGAAAAATAAAACACAAAAAAAAACAGACAAATCAAGCTGACTGATAATATTTACACTGCAAAATACTGGAAATGCTATTGCAGGACCTCAGAAAAGCATTATTTGTGAGCACTAAAAAATAATTATGCACATTCAACGGCTGAAATACAGCACCGGATCAATTTGCTCTGGTCAGCAGCACCAGCGAGGAGTGATTTTTAATAACTTCAAAATGTCAAATTCTAATCCATTTTGACTGTGGTGCTGTCTCCTTAAGTTCTCTGTGACGCTTTTATCACCTTTTCATTAAGGAGATTTCAAAGGGATGAAAAGCGTGCTTTTATTTGCAAACCCCAAGCAAAAAAAACTTTTTTATGTAGGGTGCATATGAAAAGTAAAAGATCAATAGTCTACAACTTTCCTCACAAAGCCGTGAACTTAAGAGATGAATCTGTGGGTAGATGTGAAGAAGAAGAGACTCTAAAAAGCCCCCTTACATTCAGTGTGTCTTATTAAAACAGTGTGAGATATATAGTAAAGCCTTTACAAAGGCATTGCTCTTCAACTTAATAAACTGTACGAGAGCTGTCTCTTGTTACTATGCAACATTTGTTTTCGAAAAACGTTCTTCTCAGAGTTCAATGCAATTAAATAAAATACAAATGAAAATAAAAATATTTAGTACATCCGTTGTCACCATGTGAGATCTCACTGGTGAATGACTTTACAAGCTTTTCTAATTTGGCAAAGACAAGCTAGCGACAGTGCCGGTGCAATGTTGCTTTGGCTAATGGTTTAATTATGCTACTTGACAACAACAAACTATTATTGGAGATTTGGCCATAAAATGGCTTTTGCAGTTAAGTTCAATTATGAATCCAATGTGTTAAGTGGGAACAATTGTATGTTATTGTAAGCTTTTATGTTCAGACTTCAGACACCTGTTCCTCTTGAAGATTTCTCTGTCCAGGTCATCAGACAGTCGCTGCTGGTCACAACGCAGATCCCTCAAGGATTGGTGCAGGGTATGGATCTGTGAGAGACAGCCACAAACCCACACTGAATACAAAACACAAGACACAAGCAGGACATGGCTGAGCAGAGCTCAACATCACTGCATCACGGAAAACATACTACAGAGATGTGAAAGGGAAAATCCCACGTGAATGAAATCCGACGAGGCCAAAGCTGGCATAACAAATTTCGTATATATGGCACTACATGCAGATGGTTGCTGCTGTTCACTGAAAAGCTGCAACAACGTATTGGTTTGGGAACCTGTGCCGCCTGACACAGATGAAATAAGCTGTATTTATTTTTATAGGCTAGAACAGGGGTATTCAACTCCAGGCCTCGAGGGCCGGTGTCCTGCAGGTTTTAGATGTGTCCCTGATCCAACACACCTGAATCAAATGGCTGAATTACCTCCTCAGTATGCAGTCAAGTTCTCCAGAGTCCTGCTAATGACTTCTATATGTGATTCAGGTGTGTTGAAGCAGAGACACATCTAAAAGTTGCAGGACACTGGCCCTCAAGGCCTGGAGTTGAATACCCCTGGGCTAGAACTTCCTTTTTCTTTAAAATTCCAAGATCTGTAAATTAGTGATATTTTTCCACTGGTGGATCTTTTATTTGCCCTGCGACAGGACTGGCAACCTGTCCAGGGTGTACCCCACTTCTTGCCCTGTGGTAGCTGGGATAGGCTCCAGCCCCCACGTGACCCTGAACTGGACAAGCAGAAGAAAATGGACGGATGAATTATTTTATTTGTATTGCATGAAAGAACATGGTAAGAACACGTTGGGGTGAAGTAAGATGTCATTTTTTTACTCCATCTTCTGGACGCAGTAGTTTCAATATAGCAGACCTCACATTGTTAAGGAGTCTAGAGTACACCATCCTCTTCTTTTCTTAAGTCCTTATCAGTTTCCCTTCCTATTTTTCCTTGACCCCATGACATTTCCATGGTGGTCAAAGAAAAGTGATTAGGAAAAATAGGTAGGGTGTAATTTTTTTGGACTACATAGTGAGGCTGACCCAGTGTGCCCTCTTGTTGTAAACTGCTGAAAGTACATATAAAGCCATGGACTGGTAGCTGGTCTGTTGCTCCTTACACTGTCTCCTGCCAGGCTGCTATCCTTGAAACGAACACTGGCAGACTGAGACCTCTTCGACCTTCCTGGAGGGCTTGTGTAGTCCTTAAATGGAGAAGTGGGGTGGAAACGCTGGCCTTCTGAAATCACAAGTGTGCAGAGGTTTGCTTTGCTAACAATAGTAACATATAGCAGGAGGCAGAACTCTTTTACATGCTGAAAAAATGTAGTAAACAAAAACCTGACAACTGGTTCAAGTGTTTCTTGTTTGTTTGTTTTTTTTACCTGATCCTGAGAAAGATTCCAGGTCGCTGGTATGCAGGGTAGAGGCTGAGGAGCTCCGAACCCCATTGGATAGGCCCAGCCTCTGTGTCTGCAGCTGACTGATTGACTCCTCTAGGTTCTCCCTGAGCTAATGCAGAAAAAAGTACAAATGACTGACAAGCGTGAAGAATTTATTTTTAAAGTGAAAAATGGGAAAACGGGGGTGGTAAGGAGTACAGTTATATTCCAAATAACATCATAAAACCACAGTATTCCCACAAACACCAAGGTAAAAGTGATTTTAATGTAATGACTGGAAATTCGCTGGCTTTATGACATTAAATAACTCAATAAAGAAGGTTTACGAAATGCAGTCATAAATAAAATAAACAACAGTTAAGAGAACATGCATCTCACCAGTGCCACAGCTTCAGCCTGATCATCTGTGTGCTCCCTGTACTGACCCAGCATCCTGTCTACTTTGGTCAGGTTCCTGCTGGTGTCCTGCCAGAAAGAGACTTGCAGTTAGTAATTACTGAAATGCATTTAGGAATCTAAATAGGCCTTATGTACACATCCACCTATCCATTTTCTATATGGATGTATATGGGTGCTCAATTCAGGGTCATTATTTGAAAACGATACATGAAAGAATCACATGAAAGAAGCAGAGGGAAGACAGGAGTATGGATTTTTTTTACTTCTAAAATATGAAAACTAATCTTTTGTGGTAAGCTTGATTATCCCCACCACACTCAAACGCACAGTGTTTAGGTTTCAGACAGCCGCTGCACAGTCTCTTCCTCTTCTCTGGTGCTATGAGGAGCTATTTTAAGGAAATGCTTCCTGACCACCTTGTTTTCACTCAGCCTCCATAACAGCTAACATTCATAAGAGTCCATGGGTCATTTAACCATATCATGCATGAATTATGAGAACCTCAGTCAATTTTTTTTCCTGAATGTTTTTATTCCTCTTTAAGCAATAAAAAAAAACAACACAATTTAAATTTTGTTTACAAACCTATTTTTCATGAAGTTACAAACATGTCCACTCGGCTCGATGCAATGCGTAATGTTAACTACATTCAGATAACAATTAAAATAGCAAAAACAACCTCCCATGACTGGCCAGTAGGTAGCAGTGTATGGGATGATACACAAGCATCCACTTTGTTGGCTGATATGCAACTATAACAACAAAACACAAGCATATACAAGACAACAGCTTTTGAATAGCTGTCCACTGTAGTGACCACTATGCATTAAAGGCTTAAATCATCCCAAACATGAGTGATATGTTTTGAACACACCGAAATTTTTAAACATATTAACACCTAACAGAAATATTGCTGAAACATGTCTGAGGGATTCAAGTTGAGTGATTTACAAATTAAAATAATTTATTACTACTGTAAACAGGCAACACATACAGGTTAGTTCTCCAAGCAAAAGGCAAAAAAGCAGGTTGCAGTGAACATGTTACACTCTGAATCACGTCTGGAAACAAACAAACACACTAAAAAGCTTCACAATTTGTTGAAAAAGTTCCACAGGCCACTGTTCAAAATGTTGCCAGCCTATGCTCAAATCAAAACTTTTAACACCTTTATCAAAAGAACACCACAGACACAACACAGGTGAATGTTTACAGGTGGGGAACACTGAGCCGATCCAAATGTCATTCCTATGGCGCAAATCAGAACAAAATACCTGTAAGGTGTTTGCAAGAGTGCTGATTTTTTCGGAGATGTCTGCGGGTCGCCCATCGCCTCCGCTCCCGTTGGCCCGGGCCCTCTCCCGGCCAGGTCTGCGGTGTTCTTCACGCCCCCTAGAGCGGTGGCCCCGCGTCCTATCGTATGATTCAGAGTCACTGGATGTATCCATAGTTTGAGACGCGGAGCAGACACCATAAACGGCTGACTGCACAAAGTAGGGACCAGCACTAGTTTTGTCTACGGAAAACGCTGTTAACTGTGACGTTAATCAGATTAACGATGAAAATGGGATCCCTGTAAACTTTTTTTATTATTATTGCAACTGATAACTCTACCACAGCAAACAGACGTGGGAACCGTCACCATTATTTTGACATTACGTAAGGAAACAAAGACATCTGACAAGGAAAACAGGAGAGTCCCAGGCGTCCCAGCATTGTTGTGGGTGATGCTCCTCCTGGCTAGCAACAAGTTGGAACTCCTGTAAACGCTAGCTAGCTAGCTAACTAAACGTTAGCCAATTAATTTAACCTTGTGATACCGCTATAACAAAAAAACAAAACAACTACTAAACAGAAACACAGGGAATACGAGCTGTCGTCAGACGCGCGTTACACGGGAGAGGTTGAATGTTTACTTTGCGGGTGATAGCTATGAAAAAAACAACCCCCAGCTTCACCGTGCTGTGGCAACTTGAACTAGCCGCGTCTGAGCAGGGAAAACAACGGACCACAGGAGCTCCAAGGAACGCCGGGAAATGTAGGCTGCCCATGATGGAGCAGCGTGGGAATTTTTTATTTGTGAACTACATTGTCCAAAGGAGTGCTTTTTGCGCCAGTGCTGCCGCTCTCAAGAAAAGAAAAGAAAATGATGTCCATTTGCATATTAAAAACAATAAGGTGGTCAAATAATGTATTAAAAACTAATAATATTAATAATAAAATTATTATTATTATTATTATTATTACATGGCTAAAACAATAGTATTCTGTGCTTATAACTAAATTATAACGGACGATTTAAAAGTGTAATTTACCTAAAGGTAAAAAAAAACCTCATATAAATCCTACTCAAGAAAGAGAGTGGACTACATTCTGCACTAACACCAGAATGTCTCAAGAGTTTCACCCTCCCCTCCTGCTGAAGACCACCTCCAAACCCACCACAGAGCCGCAGCTGCCCGTCCCTACAGCATCCCCACCTTCACAGACACTCCTGTGACCCGGTAAAGCAAACTGAGCACAACAGTACAGTGCAGCTCCACCGGCTCACCCCTAAGGATTATTCATCAAAAACAGACAGCAGCTCAGGCTATTAGGGACAACTTGATTCAGACTGATAGCAGTCTTTGTGGCTGTGGTCAGCAGGAATACTACCAGCAACAGTGTGCAGCAGCAGCAACACTCCAGCATGCAGGTGATAACGTGCGCGTTGTTTACGCTCGTCACTCTCCCTATCAGCGCCGCATGGGAGGGTGACTCCTGCCCCGCCGTGTGCGAGTGCTCCGAGTGGAAGACTCTCACTATCTCTTGCTTTGACATTGATATTCTCCCCAGGTTCCCAGCGAGCACGGAGACGCTGTAAGTAGGCGTTCAAAACGCGTCTGTTAAAGTAATCCTGCTGTGTTTTTTTTTTCTTCTTCTTCCACGCACTGTGAATTTAAAGTGCTCCTAACCCCGAGGAAAAATCATTATAAGAGCATGAATATTCCAAAGTGCACCCAGGGGATCCTGAGACTGTCTGTGTTGTTAAGTAGCTATTCTTTCATTTTTTTTAAGGTATCATTTTTGTCTGTTGTAGCATTGCTCTGATCCACAGTTCAGTGTGACTTGTATTTGGCTGTTTTTGTTTGTTTGTTTTTTTGTTTGTTTTAGTGTAAAATCGTAAAACATATTAAAAGAAAACTCGAAGTTCTGACATTTTTATTTTCATTTTTAATGTAGATACATTTTACAGTTACAAGATTAGTTAAATAATATGACTGCATTAAAAAAATGATTCAGGCATGTTTTATTCAAAAAGACTCAATTGAACCACCTTTATAAACTGAAATTATACAAATTGCTATAAAGTACGGCTCAGAATGGAAATGAAAGCTTCTTGGCTTTTTATTCAATTTAGTGCTCATTTATTTTCAATGTAATATTTGTTTTGTTTTGTTTTTACATTAAGATGATCACATCTGCACCGGTATAACTGAAAAATCAGCTTTATTTATGGATGGATGGACCTGTATTTGATGACTAGGCTATATTTGTAGCACACTGAGCGTGCCTTTATCCATAGTTTCTTTAATTTTTAAGTCAGTGTGCTGTGGTCAGTCAGCTGTATGACACTTCGGGATAGGTGGGAGAAATCACAGGTCCATATAATGGGTTTGGCCTACCAGGTACTGACACTATTCAGGGTTAGGGTCCTGTATGGGACAGCTGGGGGAAATGGGATGTTCTTCAGTGCTAAGAGTGCCGATCATCAACCCTTTATAATCTTGCACTTCACAATATAGATGGATAGCAAGCCCATATTTTCTCTGCTCACTTTCTGCTTTGACCTTTGTAATGATTTTTGCATGTATCGATTCATTAACTGTGCTAAACTGTTACTGATGATGGTATCATCAATAACAGGAATACTGTTAAAAGCCAGAGTCCACCCACTTGTTTTCACTTTGCAAAGACAGTTTTTTCTACCAGCAGCAAAGAGCATCACTGACATCTAAGGCTGCAACTAATCATTATTTTTACCATCAATTTTCTGCAGAGTGCTTTTTCAAAAGCTTGTCTAGTCTATGAAATGGGAAACAACAGTGGAATTTATGCATAACATTTTCTCACAGCCCAGTGTGACATCTATAAAAATCTTTCTTTGTCTGATAAAATCTGTTTATTGAATTCCAAGAAATGTTTAAGAGAGGGAAAAGAAGAAAAGCAAAGTCATACTAAACACTTCTTGCAATCATGTGCTGACTACATTACAAATTTAGGATATGGATAACTTTCTGTCCCAGTGGAGAGGAGCAAAGGCTCCTTCTAAACATGGGGTGGTCTGCAAGTAAAACAACAGAGTTGTAAGAAGAAAAAAAAAGAAAGAAAGAAAAAAAAATTAAACCAAAAGTGCAATAATCATCTTATTATCTGAGACCCCAACAAAATCTGTCCTGGGAGCCAATGATGTAATATGTCAGGATCAGCTCTGAAAAATGTAGGAGGGCTTTTACACTTCCCAAACTGCTTAAGTAGAGGGTGAAAATTATGCAATAGAGAGCGACCCGTTTGCTGTGGCCTTGACTGATGGAAACACATGCCCCTCAGACGGACTCCATCACAGATGTGGAAACACTGGAAGCATCAGAAAGGGTATTTCCATTTCAATCAGCACACGTGAACGACAAATCAGACAGAAATGTTTAATTGTATAAACTGGACATTTTAGCGATGTTGTCCTGGAAATAACTAAGCTAGTATTTTTTTTTCTTTTTTTAATACTGTGCCAGAGACATCAACAGAGAAACATGACACTCAGAGACTGTGGGAGAAGTCCAGCTTCACAGGGACAAAAGCTTTTTGAAACCTTATTTTGGGGTAAAGTCAGCAAACGTTTAGCATGAGATTTTACAAGCAACGTTGTACATGCAGTACACACACACACACACACACACACACACACATATACATATATATATATATATATATATATATATATATATATATATATATGTATGGTGAACACTGTAAAATTAGTTAATAATTTAAAAACATTACCTAAATAAGTGCATGTGTTTCAAGCTGCCTGCCAAGTTCTGAGACTAGTTTGTAGAAGGACTTTGCAGGACTTTGAACTGTACTTAATCAGTTACTGTACCTAATTATGTAATAATTACTTAGTATACTAAACTGTACTATAGGTTTTTATTTTAAATGCTTCCTGTGAATGAGATTTTTGTCATTTTGTCACACTTTGTACTCACAGTTCAGTTGGCTAAAATTCAGCAACACTAATATACTTTCTGCTTTTACTACAAGTGCTGGTATCTGCCATCATCTTATAAATATCAAAATGTATGTTTTTTCCAGTACTTGCTAAATAAATATGATTCTTATCTGCCTTATCTCTAGCGTACCTTAGATTTCATTCTAATTCTAGCACCCATTGCCATTGTTAGAATGACAGTGTTAGCATGGTGTAGGAAGACCTTCTGAGAGCTGCTATCATTTTATGGCGGACTTGTAAAATGCATATTTTCTCATAAACTATGAAATATTAGGTGAGATTTCCAAATTGTGATTTGGTTAATGACTTGAGTTGCTCTTCCAAAAACTCCCTGATGCAGGGTTCACTAAAGCTAAGGAGAAGGCTCTGTGCTATGCTGTGATAATCCCCGTTCCTCCCTTACAGTTACTGGAGCGTCCCTCCATCTCAAAATTCCAAACACTTTGCATTGCCTTCAACAGCACCCATCACATAAAATTATCTCCTCATCACTGCTTCAATTCATATGTCCACGTGTCTCGATGTCCTCAACGCTCTTCACATTCCTGGTCAAAGTTTACCCAGCATGAGGATAAAAAGACATGAAAGCATGCCACCTAGCACTGTCAACCCTCCTGATAAAAATATCTGCCAAATAAGCCCAAAATAGACCGAGTATTGAGCAGGATGTTCTAACAGATGAGGCGTGATAAAGTTTGATTTTGCTATAGCCTGCACACACACACACAGGAGAATGAAAACCCCCACTGCCCTGGTCGGGGCAATGGCGTCCAGTTCTTGGGACTCCAACTAGGTTAGGGTCCAAATTCACCCCAAATCGCACATTACATGGTTTTGAAATGGGAAATTGAAAGTTCAAGAAAATAATACATGCTTTTTAAGGTACAAAAGAGCTTAATGCCCCTCTTATCATTGTCATTTTATATAAGGCTACAGCAGGAGCCCAGCTAGCTTAGCTTAGCTCAAAAGCAGAGGGCAAACGATAGTTTTTCTATAGTTTATACAAAATAAACCATATTTATTATTATTTATATTTTCTTGTTAAGTTGTAACTAATGAAGTTTTCATCTGTTCATTTGCAGAACTTGGTATCACTGTACAAAGCTAAAGTTGCTAGCATACGATCTCCTCATCTAACTCTGCCAGAAAGCGATTCAGTGTATTACTTACTTTTCAAGCTTTCTTTTTTGTGAAGATGTGAGCTATGAAATTTGTTACAGACATTTATAAAATGTTCCACTGTGGGCAAAAGCATTGAAACCTCCGTACTAATGTAGCCATTAGCACAAGAATTTGGTGAAAAAAATTGTTTTATTCAGGAAAATGTGTAAAAGTTCTCACAAAACAAAAAGGGAATGCTAAGCAGACATCTGAGGCTGTCTCTATGTGAGAGTGCACATGTGGATACTTCAGAGTTTGGAGTCCTTTGTGTGTGTGGAGGTTACTCCATGTGTCACCGGCAGTCGGAGAGGTGGAAAGGAAAAGCACAGGCACGCTGAGAGCCTGCCTAGCGTGACACCCGCCTGCGCCTGGACGATGCATTCAAATACAATATTTACCTTTTGCAGCACATTTTTCAAACACCCAAAGAGTTCCATTTGAGAATAATTAAGAGGGAAAAAAACACTTCAAGGGAAACACAGTAGTTCCAGTCCTTCAGGAAATTTATTTTGTTCGGAGTTAAAACATGTGATAAGTCAACCCTTAATAAAACAGCCCAAAGAGTGAAATCCTTATGCCGTTTCCTGAATGGTTACAGATGAGCACTGTGATTAATGTTACAGAAAAAAAAAAAAAGCAGGATGTTGAACGTGATGAGATGGGATTAATGGAAACACTGACCATTTCCCAGCTATTCATTTCTACCAATGGATCATGCAATGGAAATTGTTACTGTTTTAATTAATTTCTGCACATGTTTATGAGAAAACAAATAACTTTTTATCTGTGCCTTCCACCTTGTCCATTGCAAGACAGGACTGAACAAGCAAATGTCAAAAAGTAAGTCTGCAGTGGCTAGTCCTGCTTTTATATATATATATATATATATATATATATATATATATATATATATATATATATATATATATATATATATATATATATATATATATATATACATATATTTAAACTAAGGTGCAGGTTTGTAGCACAATATGTAATGGGCCCTCTCTACCAGCAACACAATTAAAATCAAAATGAGACCTATGTTGTCAATCGAGTGCTGACACTACTGTGAATTGTGTGGCCTCCCCCACTTCAAAGTCAATTCCCAGCCTATTTGTTTTCTAGGTTTTCTATCCAAAATGACAAATTGAGGTAGTAATTTTCTCCCTAAGCTCTACAAGATACCCTCATTGGTCTTCTCCCTGCACTCCTGAGGGAAAATGCATGCTGGTTATTTAGGTTGGAGCGCGGTGGTGAAACTGTGTGGTTCTGCCTGGGGTGTTTGGTGTCAGGGTCTGCTCTGTGTCCCTCTGTTTGTTTGAGTTTGTCAGAGCATGTGCAGAGTGCCGTGCTCCCGTGTCTGCTGACTGACAACCCCCCTCCACGTGCAAGCGTGATTCAGATTCATCGGCCAAATCTCAGCCTCTGAATTAGTCTTTTGTTCCCATGATGAACCAAAGGTGCATGAAGATGGTGGCTTTAGCTGAGTCATGCTCTTTTCCCCAAACGGACACATACAGTGTTGCTAGTTGAGGCAGGATGTGGTGGAGCAAACTCTGCATGTGCATCTTATGAGCCTGGAATATAACATGACAGCAACACATGTGGATACCATCTTAATCCCTTTCCTCTATTATTATGTTATGATTCCTAAGTCCACTACAATAAAATCTCTAGCAAGGAAAGAAATAGCACATTTTCATTTGCGAGGTAGTGGTTAAAGTGCCCACCACAGATTGCACAGATTTAATGATTACTTTCACTCATTTACCTGCTATGAAGTATCCAGTTGGGTTAATTATGTCAGAAAGGCTGGACTGCACTTTCTAAAGCGTCAGCACATATCTTGTTTAGCAAATGTCCAAAAAGCAACAATTTAACACATTGCATTATCTATTAATGTGTGTGTTTCTAGACACAAATTTTCCTGTTCCTGGACATGAATCCGTCGGTAACCACTTGAAATATGAATTTGAGTTTAGTGATTGCTGGAGTTTGCAAGGATTTTGGCTTGCCAGGTGGTCGCCGACTAGTCTCTAGGCCCAATTTTCCTAAAGATTCAAATCGACGAATTTGGTGGCAGGAGGGTGGGGGGGGGTGACCACTTACACCAGAGAGCATAGCTCAAAGTACTTTGAAGAGTCTCAAAAGGATGCGTGCTGCAGTCAGGAAGAATTCTTCCTGGTGAACTACATTCGTTTCAAAGTTGTGCTCACGGCAACAAGCACACAGCACATCTAGCATCTACACACAGCAAGACACAGCTTTTTCGTGACTGTTTCATGTTCTGTACTTTGCTGTAGATCCATACATTAACCTTTAAATAGAGCCATGCAAGCGACTTCTGGCTAAATTTCCATAAAAGTTTAGAGAGCAAGAAAAAAAAATCCCATCTTCCTGAATTTTTTCTCATTTTGATATTATTATACATATTATTATTATTACTAATAATATTTTTTTAATGCTTTAATTTTCTTTTAATAGATTTTCTCATTTACAATAAATAAATAATAATAATAAATGGCAAAAAAGCTTGATTAGTGGCTAAAATAGAACTGATTCCATTCTTTCCTCCACAGCACAAACGTAGTATAACTGTTGGCTCTTTTTACAATGTGGAGGTCTGTTTTTCCATGTGAATCACACACTTTACCAACTTTCCCTGCTTCTCAAGCTTGGCCTTTTATTTTCTAAGAACTTTCCACCTGCTTTCTCCTCCCTCAGACAACAAACCCATTAAATCTGAATCTTAATGTCTCGCACATTACACTTTCTCAAACATCATAAACACACCCAGACATTGTTTGATTTGGTTGCCAGCTCACATTCATGTCCTTGTTTTCTTTTCTGTTCCTTCAGGGGGGATCTGTTTCCCCATTATCTTCAGAGAAAGCTTTCATCTTCTTCTTCTTCTTTTTTTCATTCATTGGTGTTTGGGCTTCATTTCACCTGAACTCTTTCTTTCTTTCTTTCAATTAAAAAAAAAAAGACAAAAACCAGTTTGTGTTCATGTCATTATATTTAAAGAAACTGACATTTTGGGAAATATATTCTTGCCTTCACTGCTAACAGAAGACGTGACAGAGAGACATAGAAGATGGCTACCTTTTTTGTGCATGCTAGCTATGTGTTAATACTAGAAAAAGGAGGTAAAGCCCAGTCTGACTTTTACCACAGGTAACGAAAAACACCTTTAAATCACTTACACAACGTGCATTTGTTGTTGTTTTTTAACCAGGTGGCTTTTTGAGACCCGTCTGCCGTCTGTGCCGGCGGATGCCTTTGCCAACATGGTCAACATCTCGAGAATGTGAGTGCCAGTTTATTCCCCTCACGCCCGGCCACCCCCTTTCCCTTTTGTCTCTCACCCAAGCAGACGATATCCTCTCTGTTTAGTATCACCGCTGGCTTCTAATCACAGCTGGAAGAGCTAATGCGTTCCTGCAATAGGAATGTTGGTCCCTCAACCACAGCAGTGCTTGGACATTGCCTAGGTATTCCAGCAGAGACTTTGGGATGTAGAGGTGGAGTCTTTGTGCGGAGGTAAAATATACACTTGAGCCTCGATCCTCAGCTGTGTGAGTTCCACATCTGTGTCCAAGTCATGCATAAAGGGAGACGGATGTGCGGAGGAGAACTTTACTATAAGCCCGGACCACGCAAAAGCGCACACGGCCAGCATTTCCACTGACTCTGAAGGGACAGACTTCAGGACAGAGAATCAATAAAATGTCAGTTATGTTCTCAGATACATAGAGGTGTGTTTTATCAAGTGACTCATAATGACCATAAAGAAGGTGAAGTATGTTTTTAAGCAAGTGATTTTTAAGATGAATTTGGTGCTGACTCCACAGCTTATTTTCAGAGTAACTGATGACTAAGTAATGTATATGTGAGGAGCATACCTGTAAAATTGCACACGACTTTGGAGGCTTTAAACAAGGTGGACTCATAAATTCAGGAAAGACTTTCAGGCTTTAGGATCATTTCTAGAACCGCAAACTCATTTGTGAAAACATGTCTTACGTTTGCCGCGTCGCTCCACCACAATACCTTAATTCTTTAAAGGAACACGCTCCAGAAAAGTCGTTATGTTTATATTAAACTGACAATTTGTCCAATAGATTTGGTTTAAGCTTTGTTTATTTCTTGTAGCTATATATCCGTGGACATGATGCTGCAGAGGCTGGAGAAGCACTCGTTCTACAGCCTGAGGAAAATCACCCACATGTGAGTAACTAAAGGAAAAGGACACACTCTTCATTGATCTTTATTGATCAAGCTGTTCCATTTGCTCTGTCTCTCGAGAGAAAAAAAAACCTGCTTAATTTTGAACCTTGCCGGCAGCAAATGAAAGCAGGGAAACACATTAGGACCTTATTTCTCTCTTTCACAGCTCTCGCCACTTCTCATCAGGGCGGCTTTTCCAGTTCACGAGGCTAAAGAAATAACCCTGTTGCGGGAATACTAAATGCATATTAGATAAACAATTCAGTTCAATGAAATAACTCATTATCTGGATTTATTTGGCGCGTTATTACTGAGTTCGCTCTAATAAGATGTTAGAGCAGAGAGGCTAAACAGCAGCCAGTGTTTGGCTAGTCTCCTCCTTTTCTTCATGCTCCAGCTCTCGTTGAAGAAGCTCAGGGGAAAAAAAAAAAAAAGTCTAGCAAGGTGCACTCTATTCTCAATTATGGGATAGAGATTTATGGCTGAGTCTCTTGGTTGGACCACACACTTTCCAGCAGAACACCTCCCAGCACTTCATATATTACTGCTAGACTTCCTGCCTGTGTGAATGATTTGTTCCAGTGTACAGCATCCTGTAACACAGGAGTTTGTGTGCATGCCAATTTGTTTCCACTCTCAAAAAATGTGGGCAGAAATTCATTTGACACGACTTGATCCATCATTTGGATGTCTTTTCTATCTCAATTCTCTCCCGGTCTTTCCTTATTAGCTGTTGAAATCCAGATATCAAAACACAGACAGAAGTAATAATTCAAGCTGCTAGCTGAGGGTTGTATGTGTGTTCTGAGGGGTGTATTTTGGATCTCTGGGGCCTATTTGCCACTGATTGGTGTGGTGTAGTGCCATCCATAAGATAATAGCATCTCTCTCAGGTTTCCTTCAGGGTCAGACACAAATTAATGCTCTGCTTCCTGTTGGCTGCTTGAGGCCGACAGCAGCTGTGGATCAAGGACTGCCGTTGGAGCAGAGAATTCAGAGGGGGTTGGATAAAGTTTCACTTGTGCCACCATCAAAGGAAACTACCAACCTGAAGAATTCGTAACTTTTGTTGAGATCTTTCTACAATACATCAAACTATGCTACAGTTTATGTAAACCTTCTGTGTGAAAATCATACAGCTGGCACAGAGCAAAGTTTGTGCGTTGTCACAAACAGGTAATAAGATTGTTAGTTAAAGCTGTGCCAAATGGCACCCAATTCAGGGGATGAACCAGTGTTGTGTCCACAAATAACAGACAACTTGGCAAAGAACCGATTTTAAATTGTATCTTTACTAGCAGCCTGTCGTAAAAACACATAATTCATTTCCATTTCTTCAGTTGAATCTGCAAAAAAAAAAAAAAGCCAAGATAACAGAGTTAGACAGGCATAAAATAGTATTTTTATTTTAATCAGAGAGCTGTAAGCTGAAAAGATGGTATATCTCAGCATGGCCTGCAGGGTGTCCTTAAAATGTTTGAGGAAACTGGACAAAAGAAGAAGTGGCAGGCCTAAAAAAGTACAGCAGATGAACACTATCTGAAAGTCATGTCCTTAAGAAATAGGGAAAAATCCAGCAAAGACTTGACACAAGGCCTGAGAGATGCATCTGGCCCCTCAGCTGATCCATCTACTGTTCACTTAAGCCTCATCAGAAAGGGTCTCAGTGGAAGGACGGCTGTCAAGAAGTTATTCTTAGTGAAGGGAAACAGGGAGAAAAGTCTGAAGTATGCCATATTACACAAGAACTGGGCTGAAAATCAGTGGCAACAGGTTTTGATGGAGTGATGAATCCAAATGTAAAATTTTTGGTTCAAATCTTCATCAGTATGTATGGAGGAGGTCAGGAGAGAGGCACTACAGTGAGTGTTTTGTCAAAACTGATGGACTTATGAAGACAGAAAAGTACCATCAGATTTGATCCACCATGAAATACCATCTGGAAGGCATCTGATTGGCAGCGACTTCATTTCCCAGCATGACAACGACCCCAAACACACTGCTAGTGCAGTAAAACCATACCTGGATGGAAAAACACACAGTGTAACAGTATCAGTCATGGATTGGCCTCCCCAGAGCCCGGACCTCAACATTACTGAAGCAGTGTGGGATCATCTTGACAGAGAAGAGAACAAAAGGCAGAAACAGCCAAAGAAGAGCTTTGAATGTCCTTCAAGAAGCCTGAAGAACTATTCCTGAGACTACTTAAAGTACAGGACATAGCTTTTATGAGAACACTTTATTATCTGTCCAGATCGAAACAACAGAGACAGAAACTCTAATCTTACATTTGGCTGGTGGCCTGAAAGACAGGTGGTGGAATCACAACCACGTTCAGCATTTTTGACTCCTGAAGTCCGGTTTGTTTGACTAGCGCATGAACTGCATGCCATGCTTGAGCACAGTTTAAAGGGTGAGCTAGGGTATGGTCTGTATCCCGTGTAATCCCTCAGTTTGGGATAGACAGGGAGATGATCCGTGGAGTAAAATCTGGGGAACAAAAGACAGGATGTGAGGCACATTTGGACTCAGAATATGAAGCGCAATACAAACACAGGCCAGCGGGGGAGTATTGAGCGAATACAACCTAAAAGAATGCAAATGTTGTGTATTGCAGATTAACTGACAATTTTAGGGTGATAATCTGTAAATGGAGCACTTATAGTTTGTGCTGCTGCCCCAAGTGGCCAAAAAAATGGTTCAAAATGTCTTTTTCTTCAGTGTGTGCCATATTTATATGTGCAGTGCAGGCCTGTTTCCTCACTGATGATTACGCTGTTTAACTTGGCTATGTCAACTTAATTCTAGTTTTTACTTAGGCTCAATTCAGCAGCGCAGACCTTTTTAAATTGCACGGTTAACATGACCGGCCAAAGACGCTACGGCCGAACAAAGAAAAGAAGACCACCCAGAGAAACACAAACTTTATTGACAGATAATCCAAGTAATAAGAAATCAAATTCCAGACCGTGATGTTTGCTTGATCTTTTGAACTTCAGAGGATTATAATAAAGAATACCTGGTTTCCTCATCCCACTGAAGCTTTGCCACTCAGGGATTTTGTAGCCAATTTGACAGACTATGGAATTGTTGTATTTGCTTATTTAAATGGCCTCCGATATTCTGCTGTAAGCCCCAAGTTTTTACACAACAGCACTGGGAAGGTGAACCTCATCCACTCGGGGACTTTCAGTGAGGTTTTCCAGGTGTCTGAAGAAGGGCCAGGACATACGTTCCAGAGCACCACATGGCCTCAGAGAGCAGTGAGGAGAGTTCAGTGCAAGCACAGGGCGCACCAGAGTAAACACACTAATGAAACACTAATTGGACTCTACTTCCGATCCTGGCTGTCTGCACCAAGTTTCCCTTCTCTTGCGCACTGGCATGCACCTTGCTCCGTTCCGTCAGCAGGTCTGAAGATTGTAAAGTTAGTGTTTCTGAATCCTTTTGGCTGGGACACACTTCAGTCTTTAACTTCTGCATTTGTCTGGTTTTAAGAGCGAGTCCACATTCAGCAGCTGACACCTCTTTGTCTTTGTTATTTCAGTGAAATTCGGAATGCAAAAAGTCTGACCTACATTGACCCAGAAGCCTTTAAACATCTCCCAGAGCTTATGTACCTGTAAGTATTTTTAGAACAAGCCTTTAAATTTGCACATTCAAAAGCTGAACTCAAAACACAAGGGGGATATCATTCAAGATATTTTTCCCTTCCAGAAGGCCAACATTC
This sequence comes from Pterophyllum scalare, assembly GCA_024447675.2. Classification (NCBI taxonomy): domain Eukaryota; kingdom Metazoa; phylum Chordata; class Actinopteri; order Cichliformes; family Cichlidae; genus Pterophyllum; species Pterophyllum scalare. Next base: position 152,399 of record JAMQGT020000523.1, on the reverse strand, counting down.
AGCAGTTCAAGATGATGTCTTTATTAATGGTTATGTTCTGCTAAGTGCCTCCTCAAATTGGCTATTAAAAGGACTGCTTATATTAAATAATGCAATCTATTATTTCTTTCCTGTCACTTTATGGTCTGATATAATCAAGCAGAAAGTTAATAATGAGAGTAGCATGTGTTGCACGTGTAATGTGGACCAGTTATGCTTTTCTTTATTTTCTGTCGTACATCCTAGAACGGTGGATTTCGTGCAACCACATACTGTGGTTCCTCAAGTTTAGCTTTAAAGCCTCGAGATTAGCGTTTCTGCTATCACCATCTTGATTGCAAAAAACAGATGTGATGAGGAAGGGCGGGTCAGACTTTAAAACTAAACGCTCATTGGCTTATTACTTGTGACTGACAACTTCTAAGCCAATGAGCTTGTGGTTTCACGCAACATGGCATAATCAAGATTTACATAACTAAAACTTACGGTATCCAATATGACCCAAAATGAGTAACTGAACCATGAACTCAACAGAAAAGTGTTTACAGAGATCAGGACAGGTAGCCTTTTTCCCTCTACAGGACCTGAGGCCTTTTTGCGACCACAGCTATCGCCATCTGGTGGCTTTCAGATAGAATGGCAGTTTAAAACACTTTCGCGTTGGCTTTATTTTTCCAACCTGGAATCAGCGTCCACGTTTTATGCTGTCTTTGGTTCCAATCTTTGGCTAGTGAGGGGCAGCCAATCAGAAGAAAGTTAGAGGATAAACTCTGTGTGAAACAACAAAGCACAAAATAAGATAAACAAGGGTTATTTTGAACTGTGAATCATGCAAAAACCATTGTATTAGAGTCCAGGAATGAAAATATGGAGTAAGAAACGAATATAATAGGTCCCATTCAGATGTGGTCTCTGTACTCTGAATCTGAATGCTTCCTTCTCTGTGTCATTCAGGGGGATTTTCAACACTGGCCTTACGTTCTTCCCTGATTTGAGCAACATCCACGCTAATGACATGAACTTCATCCTGTAAGTTGCTTGTTAGAATTGCTACTTTGAAGATCAGCATAACTGATTAGTATAATATAATAAACAAGACTTAGCATACTTAGCCATTATCATTCCCTCTCAATGCTACATTGTTGAAAGAATTTTTTATTTTGAAACTCTAGCACCTAGTGTATTGTGATTTTGTCGCTGTGTCAAAGCAGAAAGCGCGAAAAGCCTGTTAATGTGCCTTTGTAGTCCAAGAAACAAGGCTGGGCAAGTGCTCTGGAACCCAACCCAGCAGGAATAATGGGAAGTGTGGCCACAATTTTGTGAAATTCAACCACTTTTGTTACCATTATTTTTGTGAGTTATTGCCATACAAAATTCGGCAAGTGCCCTGTGTGTGTGTGTGTGTGTGGTGTGGTGTGCTCGTAATCTTATCTGCCTCCCCGGTGTTGTTTAAAATGAGCTACATCCACAGTCTCATCTCTCTTTGTCCTCACCCACTCAGTTAGCTCCTTTATTTCCTAATCTAATTTTTCTACCCAGCTGTAACACTTGTGAAACAATCATCAACACCACATTTCTCCCCGTGCCACTTGCCAGTGAAAGGCATTTATTTACAACACCACTTCATTTCCTCCCTGTCCTCCATCTTCCTTTGCAGGGAAATTGTTGATCACCCCTACATCACCGAGATCCCAGCCAACTCGTTCTGTGGCATCACCAGCAAAATGCTGACAGTGTGAGATATATGAACCACACTCGGGGGTTTGGGGGGTTGGCACGCATATATATGCTTTGTATTAATGTCTAAGAAAGCTAACCTAATTTACACACAATTCAGACACACGTGCACATGTTGTGCTTAAAATGTAAACTGGACATGTAGCCTATGGCAGTAAGGCAGGACGGCAGTCACTCGAATCCAGCCAAAACCCTAAAATAGCCACTAGAAGAAATGAGGACAGTCCAAAATGACCTCACTTTAAAAACATGTCCTCACCCTGACCTCACTTGAGCTGACAAAGACAGCAAAAACAAGTACACGGACAATCACTCCCAATCGCCCACTGACAGGCAATCACGCGCATGCGGTCGGATTTGGGAGTGAGGGAAGTGAGGTAAATGTTGGGTTTAAGAGCCACAAAATTGCACAGACAGACAAATCTCACCATAAAAAGTGAAATAAGTAGGCCCCATTCATCTGTCACCGGTGCAGAGAAGCGGCTGAAGGATCAACATGTGGAAAATATTTTCATTCACTAGCTTGGTTATTAAACCTAAGGAGACATGTTCTGATGAGTGCCTCTTTTTTTTTCTCTTGATGTTTTGTTTCTTCCTTTGTTCCAGCATGCTGTATGGAAATGGCTTCAGAGCCGTACAGCATCACGCCTTCAATGGGACAAAGTTAGATCAAGTGTAAGTATTTCTGCCAAGTGAACACTACACTGAAATAAAGCTGCTATGACTGGTTATAGAGCTGTGAATTTGGGGTAATTTTTTTTTCCTGCCTTCCAGAGAGTTTGACACCCGTCTAATGTGTGTGTGTGTGTGGGTCTTGTGTGTGTGTGTGAACAGTAATATAAATATGAAGCTGTAGCCAACATGTTAAAGAATGGAAACAGTAGGAAAGGGGAAAAAGCCACAGCCTGTCTGCCTCAGAGGGCTTTCGTTACTAGAGCCAGGTTTTAAATATAAGCTTATTAACGGGTCATATCTAATTTAAGCTTCATATAAACAGAAAAGCAACAACAACAGGTGTTGTTTTACCAGAGGTTGCTGTAAATATTCCATCAGTTTCCTCTTGTTTCCAGCCTTTAGGCCAGTATTAAGCTGAAATTAACTGGATGCTGGCTTTAGTTTCACAAGCCCCCATTTAAGGAGTTTTTTTTACATTTAAAGTTACTGTTTTGAAGAGAGGAGCACAATAAGGATACACTCACTGCATGTGTGTGACAGTAACGTCTCCAAAGGTAGCTAGAGATTCGCGCTGAATCGAGAAGCAGTGTTTGAAAGATCGATCTCTTTGCTATGTCATACCATGATATCGATACCACGTTGGTATTGATCTTGATCAATACCAGTGTAATGAGATCAATACTTTGGTTTCAGTTTCTCTCCTGTATGTAGTGCTGCAGTTTCATCAAAGATGTCAGCTGTTTAAGTGATGCTCCTATCACAGCACAGAGCAGGCACACTTTTGCTCCTCCCCTCCCCGCATTGTTTTGACGTTATTTTGTTACTGTTCTAATGTTTCAGAACAAAACTTTTATTTTGATAAAGTATTTTCTATTTACCTATAAACTTTGCCCAATTCTATCCTGGTTTTTAACTAATTAATGACCCAAAGGGAAAAAAAAAATCACAAAACACTTCAAGAAAATTCTTCTTACCTTTACCTTACCTTTGGTGATACTGGCCCTGTATTTACTTGGTATCGGATCGATACCAAATCTAGCAGTATCACACACCACTACGTGTAGCATAAGAGGAGGAGGAGCTGCCTGAAGCGGATGTCACAATCACCAGCCAATCAGGAGTGTCACTGTGAGATATACGCTTCTGAGGAGAACGCAGGGTGGCGTATTCCATAGTGCAGTAGTTTTCAAAGTTGTTGTGCCCGGTGCACACCAAGCCAAAATAAAAGAAAATGTAACCTCTGTGTCATCTGGAATATTTTCAGCTCTTCTGATTGTACTGAAGGCGCTTCTGAGCATGATGCCTGCAATTTTATTTGCTTAGCAACAAGAAAATAACCTGTATATGTCTCCTTATAACACTTATAACCTTATATACATTTTGACACAATCCAGCAGTCTTGCTGCCTCTGGACCAGTGAGTTTGGTTTCTCTAGCTAGCTTAGAAACATACTGGCATTAGTTATCGCCTCTCAAGAAATGATTCACTCGTGCTAAAGGCCACTGAACACCTCAGTCCAGCTGTGAAGTGATCAGTTTTACCTCCTCAAAAATGCTATCCTTCTCACTCTCAGTCAGGGCCTTTGATATGTCCTATTAAAGTAAACTGGTGTTGTATTTAATAATTATTGTGCAGCCACAGTAATAATGTTCACACCACAGTGCCCTGGCACGCCATAGGAGAACCACTGCCATACTGAGAAACTGAAACGAGCACTGGAAGTGAAAGCCGCTCATCCATACAACAGGACTGAATCATCAATGTCTTAAAACATGTCCAGCTATCTTTCTGAGACCCAGTTTGAGTGAGGAAACAAGATCAGCGTTGTCACATGTATTTGAAGGCCAGAACTGGCCTTTTTTGCCCATTGGATGGCTTTACAAAGTTCCAGTGAAATCAATATTTGTGACTATACTTAACTACTACTGAGTATGGAAACTCTGGGAACTTGTCCAGCCCGCCTAAGATCAAATTAGGCTTTATGTGGGTCATGAACTAAGATGTGATGGTTAAACTCAGGGATACAACACTTGGGAATTCATTAATCCCTGTGAACATCCTCACGAAGATGGTCAAACATGCCTGCGATTGTGCATGTGACCCCTCTTATGCACAGAGATAATAGGGAGCAGAAGCTAAAGACATGTTAACTCTCAGCAACAAAGCAAATAACTTCCCCCCCCAAAAAAAATATAACTTTCTTTTTTTCTAGACACTATCACACTGAATAATCAAAACAATGTTTTAAGAGCTATTTTGAAATTTTTCAAATTTCTGGTTAACTATCTCTCACTGGGGCCCTGAAACCAGGCAGTTTATAGGCCATCTATTTTCCCCACAAATTAGATTATGCAGCATTTTGCCTGGGTTAAACCATTTCTGACATCTGGGACGTGTATTTCCTTACCCAAAATTGCACTACAAAAGGATCACAGCTGGGTCTCTATGGGCTTTCTCATATGCACTCAGAAACCCAGCTCTTGATTAGCAAGAAGGAGTTCTCATGGGAAAATATGTTTCCAAATGTGTCTATCAGGAAGTCTGCATTAAGAGTGTCCTCCTCCCAGTGACACGAGGCCCCAGGCTTGTAGAAATCTATTTAATACTCGTGTGTTCAATAGGCTCATAAATTATGAGGTACTGAGAAAAGAAAAGGTGAGGATTCCGTCTTTTTCCGTCTTTGTCGTAACATGTTTTCTTCTTTTCACCCCCGGTCCAAAATCCTGCATAGTCAGGATATGAGATATTAATGATATTAATTTAACACCCCTCTCCTCTTTTACAACACCTACACTCAAGCCCAGGTCCTTATAACAGCCCAATTAAGCCATTGGTCGGTAACTAGTGAGTCTTACCACATGGGTGTTTGTGTTGGCGCCTGATCTGCACTGAGGGGAGAACTGATCCCAGCACAGCCTGACCAAGACAAACACATCCCTCACATATCCTTATTAGATTTAAGGGATTCAGGGAGATGTGCATAAGGGTGAGGAGTAGGTACCACCAAATCTTATACTGTCTAATTTGAATCAGCAATGCAAGTGAGACCTTTATCTGTCGTGTTTCACCCCTAAAATGAGAGAAAATAAACAGGGGAATGTGTAGTTGGTCTGACTTAAATGTGAAAGTTTTCTTTGTCTCAAGAAACTTAAATCTGTGCTTTCCTGTCCAGTGACCTTCACAGGAATAAGTATTTAACCAAGATGGATGACAGAGCATTTGCAGGAACTCTCAGTGGCCCCATCTTTCTGTAAGTACCTGAAAATCTGAGCCACTCTTATCAACTGCTTATACACAATCCTAAAAGGTTTTAATTAACATATTTTCATTTGATCATTATTTTTTTTAATCGCATAAAAATAACACAGACTGTATATCAAAGATGGATACAGCCACCATGACATCACCCATTTATTTCTGGACTCCACATTCTGAATTGTCAACGATGGTGCTGCTGCCATGTTAGTTTTTGGAACCAGAGATGATGATATTTATACTAAAGGATGGAATGCTAATTATTAGCTACTGTTTGCTATCTGCATCCATAAGCTGTACATGCGCAGGTAGACACAAATACCTGATAATTAGTGGTAATTAACAGACAACAAAAAAAAAACCCCCAGATAATTCCTTTAAAATGTATCCAGAAGGCACACACACCACAAACAGAAATTAGACAGATAAGACCAGAGTGGAGATATCTGACCATAATGCACAGCACTATGTTTTGTGGAAACCAAGCAGAGCATATCAGCATAAACACCTCGTACCAGCTGTCTGCACGGTAGTGGAGGGGTGATGATTTGGGCTTGTTTTGGAGCCACAGGACCTGGGTACCTTGCAGTCACTAAGCAGACCATGAACTCCTCTAAATACCGACGTATTCTAGAGTCAGACATGAGGCCATCTGTCTGACTGCTAAAGCTTGGCTGAAATTGGGTCATATAACAAGACAGTGATCCCAAGCACAGCAGAAAATCTACAACAGAATGGCTGAAAAAGAAAAGAATGAAGAAGGTGCAATGGCCCAGTCAAAACCTAGACCTCAACCTGATAGAAATGCTGTGGTGGGACCTTAAGAGAGCCGTGCAAACCTCAATAAACAAAATCAGTGCTGTAAAGAAGAGTGCAAGGAGCAAAATTTTTTTTTTGTCTTTAAATTATGTCCTGATACAGAACAGTTTTGAATTGAAAGAGGGTGTACTCTCTTTTTTACATGGCTGTGGTTTTTAAAATATGAAAAGACACATTTTAAACAACGAGGAAAGATAAGAAAATATACCTACAGCATTACAGGTTATTCATGGCAAGCCCAGTTAGATTTCAGCAATATGCTCATTCATAATGCGTAGACTGGATGAGACATGTCTGTGAAACAGGACAGAGTAAAAGTCATTCTTCCACAGCTGTGCCTTTGACCAGGAAACCTGACACGCATTGTGTGCAAGCATGTGATGGAGAAACTTGTGACGTTTCTCTGATACTGTTTTCTTCTTTGCTGCGGCCTCATATATAAGGACATTTGATGCAAACACCTTTTACCACAGCTATCCGGTTACTGTTGTGGCTCGGATCTAGCTGCTGAGTGTCTGGTTAGGTAAATTGGATTTGTGTTCAGGTATTCTTCCTCTGTTCTGATGTCCTCATGTCCTGAGTTAGGTCACCTCCATGAGGTCATGAGCTAAACATCTGGAAATGACAAAATCAGTGCAGCACTCTTAGGGTCTGCGCTGCTCTTTTGTTTTGTTTTTGTCTTAAAACGGTCTTTCACAATGAGCCCCACGAGAGGAAAAGAGAGCAAAGGGCAGAGAAGATTTGAGACTAAAAAAAGAACAAATGGACTCTTAGAAAACATTTTATTTAATCAAATTAATCAATGACTTGGAGGAATAATGGGTTAGGAAACTAAAGCAAAAGAAAACTTGGACTCTGCTTGGCCTGTGGAAGGAGGTGTGTACGGTGGTGTAGGTCGGATCATGCAGGATGTTGGTGAGATTGTCAATCCCCTGGATGTCTTTGTCCCGAGGAGGCTGAGCTGGCTTTGGCATGACAGCTGAGTGTAAGAAATACCGCGTGTAATTACTTAAAGATGATGGGCTGAGGAGTTCACTCTAGGAAACAGATGGAGGGTGTTGTTTAATCCATCTGTGAGCTCTCTGGTCTCATCATGTCTAGCTTTCTTGGTTTGGTAAAAAAAAAAAAAAGTATGTTTGTTCCAAAGTCTGGGCTCTGAAAGTCACTTAGTGTCCTTCGTTCACTTAGTGGTGCTTGGTGTTATCTTAGCTTATGCTTATGGGATGTTGGTATTTTAAAAAAAGTGGATATTATCAGCTATATCGAGGATGTAGGCTGATTTGTAGCCTCAGCACTCTGTGTGTTATTTGGTGATTCCATTTTCAAAGTATTATCCAAGACCAGGCTGCATCGCCTCGAGTAATCTCATAGCCCCACAGATGTGTTGGATTTTTGCAGGGAAAACGATGTTTAAATTCCGTATTTCCACAGACTATGGACCTAATGTAAATTCCAGCAAAGAGAAGCAGCAGCAGAGGGGAGCTGTGCAGTGAAAATGATGGATCTGTGCATTGATTTTTGTTCTTGTCTGCAATATTTTTTATTTTTTTTAACTCTGGGTAGGAAGCAGATATCTGAGAGATCAAAAGTACCTTTGAAAACACAACCGGCTACTGGGCAACAACATTTGTTTGGCCTTTTCTCCAAATGTTTCAGAATTGTCTATGCTGTGTGACTGACTTGTGGAACAATGTGTGAGGTGTGCAGGCAGGAATATTTGGGCACATGGATCCCCACCATGGCCTAAAGTAAAAATCTATGGTGACGCCTCAATGCAACGTGGGCTCATGGCAAAGCTCCAACTGGTAAATCGCCTGTGTATGCCTCTTTGCAACCCACCTCCATCCAAGCTCCTCGTTTTCTGACATAATCAATGCCAAATCTTTGGTCTTGCCGCTCATTTCTCTACCTTGTGCATGTGGGAGGCTGAGGAGGTCCAAGAGCATACCATGCCAACAAATATAAATTACTGCAAATGGAAATAACAGTTTTCTTTTAACTAATGATTCTGGCTGAAATGTATTGACTTGACTCTTTCATTCCCTCTCTGTCTTTCAGAGATGTGTCCCAGACAGGGATCACCTCCCTGCCAACCACAGGCATGGATTCTGTCCGGGAGTTGAAGGCACGTGATGCCTGGGCCCTCAAGAAACTGCCGCCAATCAAGACCTTTAAGCACCTCACCATCGCCAACCTCACATACCCCAGCCACTGCTGCGGCTTCAAAAACCTTGAAAAAGAAACGAGGGTGCGTTCCGTCAGTTCTTGATTTTGTAGCTGGTGATCGTACCAGTGAGAGTCAGAAAAGATCTGTGAAGCGTGTGTAGAGCGTAAAAGGCAACATTTAAAAAAAAAATGCAATCCTTGAATTTCATGTATTTGGATGATCCACCACATCGAGTGGGAGCAGCTGCATTTGCATGATGTAGATGTTGGCAGGGATTGAATCAACTCTCCTGACATGTTTACCTATAACTCATTACAGTGCTTTCATAATTAGTGTCACTCACTGCTGTTATTGTAGGAATAAGGTCGAAGCCAGACTAGTAATGGCTCTCAAAACAGGATCCCCTTTTCCTTCAACTGGATATAAAAATGACTGCATCATTATTTCATGGGCTCAATGTTCTGTGTATTCATCTGCATGTGTTTTTCAGCTTTTTGGAGTACTTCATCTGTAATCTAACTGCTTTGTACGACCAGCATCACAAGCGCTCTGTGGGGCCCCTTCGCATGCCTTCCCTCCATGGGGACAGTGTTATGGAAACGGCTCCCAGACCAGGAGCCAAAAGATGGAGGTCAGAGAGAGTCCAGCAAGACTGGAAGAGAGGTGACTTCCACAGCAGCCTCCACTACCACGCCTACTTTGGAGGCCACCCAGATGAAGATGTGGGTTTCGGAGAGACCCTGAAGAACCCACAGGAGGACAACAGTCAAGAGTTTGACAGTCGTTACGATTATGTGGTGTGTGAGGAGGGAGAGGAGGTGGAGTGTGCACCAGTGCCCGATGAGTTCAATCCTTGTGAGGACATAATGGGTTTTGGCTTCTTGCGGTGTCTGTGTGGTTTGTGAGTTTACTGGCTGTTCTGGGAAACATGGTAGTGCTCCTGGTTCTCCTCACCAGCCACTACAAACTCTCAGTCTCCCGGTTCCTCATGTGCCACCTGGCCTTTGCAGATCTCTGCATGGGGATTTATCTGCTACTCATCGCCTCTGTAGACCTCCACACGCGAGCCGAATACTTCAACCACGCCATAGACTGGCAGACGGGTCCCGGTTGTGAACTTGCTGGGTTTTTCACAGTCTTCGCCAGCGAACTGTCCGTCTACACCTTGACGACGATCACTCTCGAGAGGTGGTACGCCATCACCTTTGCCATGCGGCTGGATCGCAAGCTGCACCTGCACCACGCAGCAGCTGTCATGCTAGGTGGCTGGATCTCTGCCGTCCTCCTGGCCTTGCTGCCCATTGGTTGGCGTGAGCAGTTACCAGAAGGTCAGCATCTGCCTCCCCATGGACACCCAATCCACAGCGGCTCAGGTCTACATCATGTCAGTACTGGTCCTCAACATCCTAGCATTTTTTATCATCTGTGCTTGCTACTTCAAGATCTACTGCACGGTGCACAACCCTCACTACCACTCTGGATCCAAGGATACCAACATTGCCAAGCGCATGGCCGTCCTCATCTTCACTGACTTCTTGTGCATGGCACCAATTTCCTTCTACGCCATATCAGCCGTGCTGGACCGGCCGCTCATTACTGTGTCCAACTCCAAGATTTTATTGGTGCTCTTCTACCCACTCAATTCCTGCGCTAACCCGTTCCTCTATGCCATCTTCACTAAAGCCTTAGGGGAGACATATTCATCCTTCTCAGTGAAGTGGGCCTGTGCCAGCAGCGAGCCCCAGCTGTTCAGAGGCCAGACAGTCTCGTCGAAGGGCAGCAGCGGGACATCTCAGACAAAGAAAGACAAGGATAAAGGTCGGAAAGGAGGGAGCATAGGCCAGGAAGAAGTGCCTATCCACCTGAAAAAATGGTCTGGACATACCTACCACTAAGCAATCAGCCAACAGACAAATCCTGAAGAGAGCCAGAGGTTAGACACCTGAGGCCGGCTGAAGGTAGTAACGCAGGACAGGCTCAGGTGAAAGAGGAGAGGCCTTCAAGTGTTTGCGGACAGATGTGTTTGGATATTTAACAGAGAGCTCCAGTATTCTGTATCTGCTTCAGTTTTCAGGCTGAGTTCAGCTGTTTTCACAATTTCGCCTGTGATGATTTTATGGTTCCAGTTGTTGGGGAATATCAAGTGTCACTGAAATGTGAGCCTGACTTCATCTCACTTATACTCCTTTGTACTCCGATGGACCGGCTAGAGCAGAAAAGAGATCATTTTAAGGAAGAAACAGGAAGGATTAACACTCATTTATTTGTTTTCAGTATCTTAGTTATACATTGAGTCCGATGCAAAATGTGTGCACTGAGAGACGGGGAGATTATCTAAATTACTTCAGCTTCCAGTGACATGAAGACTTTTCTGAGGAACACTCTTTATATGTGATTATTGTGTTCAAGGACAGCCTGCTGGCTCAGTGGCGTTTAACAATGTAAATTATAGGCAGTTTGTGAAAATAGAACAACACATCTTTTTGTAGTAATACCTCTGTATATACTGTAAATATATGAGGATGTTTGGGGATTTATAAAGGAAAACAGAACATGTTTCCTATCAATATTTTTTGGATTTCCTTTTGAAGTTTGAAAGTGTTTTTTCCTTGCAAAACAAATGTGCATTTATTTGCATATACCAACAACAAACTGATGTATCACTGAATCAGAGTCATAAAATATCTGTCTGCTTTTTCTCAGTGTGTGATTCGCTTTTCTTTAACGTTACCAAATACGGTTGCTAACTCATTCAGAAAAATCCTTTCTCGTGCCTTGGAACCATGTGATTATTAGCAGTTTCTACAAATCACACACTGGTATGTTAATCACTAATGCATACTGCTAAAGCTGTGTGTCTCCTTTGGAATGTCATGGTTGTTTTTCTAATATGGTCGTGGTATTTTTCCATCCCTCTGTGTGGAAACCAGTGACTTGTACAATCAGCGGATAGCTTTGCCTCTTCAGAGGGTTTAAAGCTAATGTACCTGAGACACGTGAACTTGTGCGATACCAAACCATTATGCATTAAAGGAAACCCTCTGCTAATGGCGCCTTAACATCTGGTTAGCATTTGTTTTTCTTTCTTTTTTTTTTTCAAACAATTTACAGATGAGCAAGGCAAATAGGGATGAGTTCAAACCTTTTTTTAATTTTGCTTCCATATTTTTCTTGAAGACATTGAGATTGCAGCAGTTTGTGTTCATATGGAAAATATAGTGCAGCATTCCCAACTCTGTATCATTCTAAACCTCACGAACTGGAAGGGTTTCTAGTTTTAAAGTTGGAAACATTAAAAGTGGCATCTGCTCACTGGGTTCCAGACCTCGCGCTTGTGGTAAATTCCGAGCGAACAGTACATCATTTTCAGTTGAATGTTTTCCACGGCTTCAGGTCCATCCCTTCCAATCACCCGTTAACAGCAAGCCAGTGTGGACCCTTCAAATGCAAAGCACTCTGAGCTGGAGCATGATGGGCCTGGCTGGCTATATGAGAGGCCGCCTCCCTTCCACTGCCAGCTAGCGTTAACGCACTGTTCGGGAGTATGTGCACGACAAGACTGATAAAAATCAAAGTCTGTCCACTTTTAACGTGGGCATCTGAGTGAACACAACGCTACTTGTGGAAGTACTATATACCTGCAGAATTAAGGGTTTTCCTAAATTATTATATGGAATTTTACAAAGACTTGTGGGTATGGTCATGGCCCAATTAATAGACAGAGCCAAACAAACTCAATGAGACTGTGAACTGGATTTATTTTGACATTCTTCTTCTAGCTGGTTCTCAGGCCTCCCTGATCATTCCTCTCCCAGTACTGCAAATAAACTAATCTCCAAGCCGTTCCTCAAATAAGCAGGCCCGTCCCCGACGATGCACCTCGCTAACACCGGATTAGGTTGCCAAACTCAAATACAGTGGGAAAAGAGTCATGAACAGAGGAACTGAGGAGGTCAAAGCCTTCGAGTATGCATCGAGTTTGAATCCCTGCATTTATGGCGTCATTCCTTTCGTTATTCCATGGCCCAGTCGGTGTGGATGGTCCTCTTGAAGAGTCAAGTTCCTCTGTCTCACAGAAAGCTCTTGAATGATAACCAGAGCGAACCCACAGGGTTTTAGTCAGTGAAAACACTCATTCCTCTGTTGTTCTGCAGGTGGTTTCACTCATCAAACAAAGTCCCAGGAAATGAGTTGCATATTTACGATCTACAACCTTTGCAGTTGCATTTGTTAAACCAGGAAAAACTGCCTGAAAGCCTTTAAAAAAAAAATTCTAACATTTAATACTAGGGTTGATGTGATAAGTGTTAATTAAGAATAATAAGGCACTTCTAAGATGCTTATTATTAATACATAAGACTTAATGAAGTGTTTATAATAGCATCATCAACACCTTGAAATGGTTAGCAACTTAAAAACTAAGAATCTCATATAACTAATTTATTAAATACTGTTAAACCTTTGCCATTCTTTTTTTTATTTTTTTTTTTAGAATTAACACATACTTCATTATGCACAGAACTGAGACTACTTACAATTTTTGCAGCTACTGGGTCTGAAGGCAAAGCTTTGCCTTTATAAGGCTAATAATTATATTATGTATTTAACAGTACTGGTACACTCCATGCAATCATCTTTAACATACATATTTTTCACACATTTCTGTCTTAATAATTCAAACATCATCTAAAATATGTTTTTTTAGTTTAGCATCGTGTCTGATAATTAACCTAAATTAGCCTTGCAGCGATATATGGATGGCAAGGTGGGGACGGAACCAAGTCAGAAACTGGCGCAGAGATGTATTTTTCTTTTTAACTGAATGTAAACGGTAAAACTTAATGTTGTTTTACTTTACTTAAATGACAAAAAGACTGAGGAGCAGTTTGAGGTCAACTAGCTAGCTGATAGACTAAGCTAGCAGGGTTTGAGCTAGCTAATGCAATAACGCAAGCTAGTTCTTGTTTGGATGCACAAACTGTAATCTCTGAAGATTATTTTAATAGTTTTGGAGCCTACCAGTATTAAAGTAAGCTTATTAGCTAGCATTATACTCTGGCCTATTTATTTAAACTGCTTACATGTTGGTTTGGGTATTAAAATTGTGTCTTTTAACTGTGAAAATTGTTAGTTTTCGTCGTGTCTTTTGATAATTTGTGAATTATCATGGAGGACATATAGTGAGTGAGAGCAGGGGAAAATGCTGTTTGAATCCTGTGAACATGCAGCACTGGAACAGTAGATAGTGTTTTGCCCACTCTAATGTTGCATAGATAAGGCATCTGTTTATAATCACTGAGATGAAATAACTGTAAAAAAACAAACAAAGATGGGTACTTATGAGGCTCTGTTATATAGCCTCGTAAACTGAGCTTTGTGGCTGCATGTAGATGTCAGTTGTGTGTCAGTTAAAAATACATTTCAAGGGAACTGGTACCATTTCTGTGCATTTAAAAAAAAATCTTTTTATCAATCCTGACATGATCTCGCTTTAGATTCGGTTGCTGCAAAAACATTTATGTGAGCAGTTATTATAAATTAGATTTCATAATAGATTCATCATAGATTTCATAAGGATGTACATGTTAACACCAATAAAAACACAAAAAATTACCTAATAATTAGTCAAATAAACTCAATAAATGTGTTTAATGTTGTCATAAAATATAAGAAACTCAAAGCTTTGTTAAATTAATAAGCTGTCAAGTTAATAAGCAGTTTTATAAGGGCCTTACTCCCTATTTACTAATGCTTATTACATGGACCTTAATATAAAGCATTACCAAATGGTTAAGGGTATGGTGGCTGCAGCGGCTAGTCAACATTCTAACAGCTGCTGAAGTGATCCTTGTAAAGAGGTGTTTTTACTTCCTAAGGAAAGCAGAGAAGTTCTGGGGCGTTAAGCAGCTGAGGCGGACTAAGAATGCAGATTTGCAGACTTTGCAACAATTTAGCTGAAGGTGGCAGTCAGCTTTCTGCCCCATATGGACTCAGATCACATGACTTTTACTTGAGTCAGACAAAAGTACTGAAACTGATGACTTTAAGGTTGTAATCTACTCAAACCTAACTGCGTCATATAATGTGCTTATAGAAGTTGTTTTTGTTTTTGTTTTTTTTGGTTTTAACAGTGCAAGAAACTAATGCAGTTATGAGGATAAAAGCACACACAGAACTAATTTTATTACAATACCTTCTCACTTAAAGATACTAAAAAATTTTTAAAAATCACAATTCTGAAAGGTGCTGGAAGAGGCATCACACACCACACAAGGCTTCAGACACTAAAAAAAAATAAGCAACTTGCAACCTCACTTTAACACAGCTTGTGACTTCTCGGGAACTTTGTAACCTGTGACTCGAAATTAGTTTTTCATTCATGTAAGAATGACTGAATCAACTCTGTAAGAGCCAAAGTGAATGTTTGTGTTTTGTTTATGCCTTATGGTGGCACAGGTGTTTAGGGTTTTCTACACCTCAGGTGATTGCTTAGGGGTGTGGTCTTACGTTATTTACTTGATAGGGGCGTACCCAGCCAGGAGGTGGGGTGAGGGAGTTTTTGCAAACTTTTCTGCAAACCGTCATTTTTAACCACCATCATTCTAGATCATTATTTTGAATTTCATTTCACAGTTCTGATCATAAGCGAGGTATTTGTTTGATCGAACCAAAGTTTATTGTCATAGGTTTTAAAATAAATACACAGAACGAAAATGGAACTTATCATGACTTATTGGAGACGCGTCACAGTACAAAACCTACTCAACCAGCAGCGGCTATAGTTTTGGATTGAAGTCGCTACAAACTCAGTAGATTACTGCAGCAGAAATCCTGCAAGAATAGCAAAGACATGTCCAAGGAATTCAGCAATCATCCGTTTTACTGTATATGTTACTGGCTTTTTAAAGTAGGCCCATAAGAAAAAGAAAAATGACAATGTCTTGAAATACTGGAGCCAAATCCAGGATTGAAGGAATCTCCATTAGCAATACATAGAGGATTTTTTGTCCTGTCTTTCTGTTTTGTCCCCAGCTTGCCGTTTTCTAAGACTTTGGTAAACTCTACATGTCACAGCCAGCAGGCCCAGCTATTCTGCTCCACTCTGTTTTGCCATCTATGTGATTGGCAGTCACCACTGGTTAACTGGTAAGCAGAGAAAGCTGTACAGTCTGAGCAAGACATCTCCAGGGCCTCATTATAAGAAGCCTCAGTTGCCAGCAGCTCAGACTCTTATGTCTGAGTGTCCAGGAGTAGCAAGAGGGCCCACTTCATCAGAAGCAGCCAGGGATACACTGCTCTTCCTCTAGGTCTATTCAGGGCTGAAGTGTGATATATTATAGATGTGACAGTCTGCCCTCAAATCCATTTACAATCAAGTGCAAAAATCTCCATGTAGTTTCTGATTCGGCTTTGATCCCCAGCTGCACCACACCTTTATCTCATAATTACCTGAAAGGAAATACGCAGGGATTGTGTCAGTTTGAGTAGGCATTAGAGGAAAAGCCGGGAAAACGCCCATGCTGTGCAAACCCTGACAGCCATCCAGATGGTGGGTTATAGAAAAATGGAATAGAAGATTGGCTGATGCAGATTCGAGGTCTCATGCAGGTTTTGGCAAATGCATGGAAGTGATCCCACAGAGGTCTTATGCAGCGACAACGCCGGAATACGGGAAGATTATATTTCAATCAAGAAATCTGAATCCTGCTGACTTAAAGCCATATTGCACATATTCGGTCAGATCCCAAACACGTCTGTCCGACTGAAGCATGGCGAGCATGATAGTCCGTGCAGACATCCACATGCCTGCCCATTTTTTTTGTGACTGACTCATCCCTGAAGACACTGGACAAAAATGCACCAACTACATACTTCAAAGATGTATCACAGGAAAAGACTACTCATGTGTGGTGTCTACAGAAATCTAAGCAACTGAATATAATCCCTGCTGCCCTTCGAACAGTAAGTGTTTGAGGTGTTAGCTCGTTAGTAAGTTTGCGAAAAAAAAAGGTTTGATCACTATCGTGTGAAATGTCACTGACTTTCTACTCAAAATACAATGTACCTCATTATATTTATAGAACCAGTTTTAGTCATGCCACAAAGATCTTTGTCATCGCTAGCTAGCAGATAATATAGTAACATAAGTTTAGGCTGCAGCCTTATTGATTAGCCTGTGATGCCAGCTTCTGATTGGCTGAGCATTGTCTAACATGTCGGTCAGGGATGACTCATGGCCAAAAATTGTACAGACTATGACTCATCATTGAGGAATATTAAAGCCATACCTACTGCTCAGCAATATTACTCAAATATAAACATCATGGTTGCATTCTGTTTTGTACATGGTTGCCTCATGATTATAGTAATGTTACACATAATGCATTGATATCAGCAGATTATGTAGTATGGGTACATTATGTAGAAATATTCCTGTACACACGAGTATAATATAACATGGATACCTTGTAAGTATGAATTATGTCTGGGTTGTTGTTGTAGATTATACAAATAAAGACATTATGTAGTATACACCCTTGTACAATAGTGCAGTATGTACTTGGATGGATACAATGCAGGAAAATTGGGGTTCAGTACCTTACCCAACAACCCCTCCAGCTGGTGGAGTCGCTGATATTCTGATTAACAGTAGTTAAATCTATAAAAAAAAAAGTAAAAGTGATTAAAGATTATTTCAGTTATTTTATAACAAATCAAAATTGGTAAGGATTTGAAGACTTGGGGGAGAAAAGGCTGACAGTGACACCGATTTAGGCCAGAAAAATAATGCAAAATTTTAATTTTTTGTTTTTTTGCAAAAGACAACTTTATGTATTCAAAGCACAACCTCGAGTTTGATTCCAAACTTGATTTGAGAAAATTACATGAATACCAACAGTACAGTTCATTAATCTGAAGAGCAGTTAGAACACACACACGACAAAATGATTATAGAGCAGATAGCACATTTTAATAAGACATCCTTTTCAGTCTAGCATGTGTGAATACCAAAACAAACAAAAAAAATTAACTGAAGTTCAAAAGGCACATGAGACATCTAGATATGGAAATGAACAGAGAAAGGTAAATGAGCCATCTTTTGGGGGTCATGTTTATTTTTTTAATTACCAATAGTTTTATTTATTTAATGTGTGGAAATCCCTCCCTTGGTCTTGTATGTAAAACAATTCATCCTATTCCTACTAGATCACATGAAAGGTCTTCCTCTTCTTTTTCTCCATCAGGTCCCATATCAGTGTTTTCTTTGTGCTGCTTAAGTTTCTTTACAAAAAGCACGCACGCACGCACGCACACACACACGCACGCACGCACACACACACTACTCTATGGAGCCAACCAACGATCAAGTCGACACAACAGTCAAAAAACATGTATACTTTATTTCAAATTGCTGCAACAGGGGCACTAAAAACAAGCTGCAGACACACACGGGCCCCCTCCCCAAGTTAAACTCACTTGGATAGAAAATATTCTCATTTTAAAAGCCATGAATAAAATGAAAGCAGAGAACACATGGTGGACGAAAGGGTTCGGAACACAGCGCTGTGCAGCTTTTGTCCAGCTAACAGAAGAAAAGAAAAAAAAGGAACACTTTAGATTATAAGAGCACAGTTTGGTGCGGCTTTCCAACCGTTAAAAAAAAAAAAAATTATGAACTTTCAGGAATAAATAGGGAAAAAAAAAAGACACCGCCCTCACTGTTCTCTGACATTTTGAGACTATAGGGTATAAAAGAGAAATAAACTAAAATCTTTTCAAAGGAAAGCAACAACACACACACACACCTCACGTGTCTGTACAGTCAGCCACTGTCCCTCTCTCTCCCACACACACACACACACACACACAGAACTCTGCGGCTATTGATTAAATGGACTGACTGACTTCACAACACACTGATAAACAGACAGTGCAAATTTTCTGACGGCTGTAGAGAACCAAAAATAAAAGCAAACACACATCAACAGGACAAACTCAGACACTTTTATACAATTCTCAATGAATTCAGTGTTGCTCTCTCTGTTTTAAAAAAAAAAAATCAATCAAGATGGAATGAAGCTCCAGAGAAGCTATTATGGGGAAGGAGTATTTTTGGGTTAAGCGGTACGCAGATTTAAATAATAAAAAAAAAAGCTTTTATGCAAATATGAGTTACTTTAAGATCGTTATTTTACTTTTTTTTTTTAACTCCTTCATTAAACACATTTTTAAAAATGTTTAAAACAATAGGTTAACTACATAAAAACACTCTGGAGCACCATTTTCATAAACATGAATTCAGAATTAGGATTCCCCCCCCCCAAAAAAAAAAAAGCCAAAAAGGTGATTCTGGTCATTCTAAAGGCAGCAACTTGACTGGTGGCACTAAGTTTGGACATGAATGTAGAAACGAGTCAATCCAGTCAACCGACTACGGTGCATTGCAAAGGTGTTTCTCATCTATGGGGTTATAATGAATGACCTCTGACCTCGTGTGGCACGGAAGCTGAGGTCACCCTGGTCCTCTACACCTGTATGATGTGAAATGCTTTCTTTCCAAAGTTACGTGAATTCTCTCAGGGAAAAAAAAAAAAAAAAAAAGGCAGAGAAGCCTGGAAGAAGAAATAAAGAGAAACGACCCTCAGCTCACGGGTTTTCCCTTCCTCTGTTGGTTTCTCATCCCGCAAGGCTAGTTGAGTGCTTTTTGAGGACACCCGGGTTTTACAGTACCTCACAGTCCTTTGGGTTTGTCTCAAGAGTTCTCGGAGTCTCAGAAACAGTTTCCTGAATGAATCCAGTCACAGGATATGGAAGGATGCTAAAGTGTCTGTTAACTGGATAGAAGGAGTTACAGAGATCCTGCTGCTTTCTCTCCGTTTTTCTGCTTCACCACTCGGCATCCCCAATGGCTTTGGAGAAGACGTAGTCTCTCCCGTTCAGATTCATGATCCCATCCTTCAGGTGGAATTTCCATTTGTTCTTACTTCTGTGAATCTGCAGAGTAAAGAAAAGGAAATGAATGTTGTAGGCGTCAAGGACAGATGGACACTGTTTCAGCTTACAGTGGACACAGTCTGATGTCTTTAGCCTCTGCACACTGAGGCCAGACAAATTTACTGTGATATTAACCAGCAGTGCCTATTTTCTCCACTGAAGTAGCATCAAATACTGTAATAACTTAATGTTTTATGGTGGGAATCAAAAGCTCGGTAAATGAGGATCTAGTAAGTCCAACAGTGAAGGCTCACAACAGAAGAATGTAAAATACCTCTTTAACTGTTTCTAGCATTTATTCCCAAAAGTGAGATGGAAGCTGCCACGAAAAACCGTTTAAGCCCCGTCCTTCAATCTACAGCAGCCCTGAATGAAATTAGCAAAGTCTGACAGTGATTTACTAAGTACAAATCACATTAATGCAGTAACACTGCTCTGCGCTGTTATTTTATAATCTCTCATTTTCACTGCTTCTGCAAGTGTTAATGCCTTTGTCTGGATGGAGGAGTCAGAAGGCCCCAGCAAAGGAGGCTCTATATCAAGAGATGTATTAGAATTACAAAAAAGGCACTTGCATATTTATCCACACCAGCAGGTTTTGATACACTGCAGCCTCTCAGAATAAATCAGCTCCTACCTTGTCATACTGGCACACCACTACATTCTCTGTATCAAACAGCTCCTGGTCCTCTTCGTCGCTGACGTCGTCTCCACTGTTCAGCGGCTCCTAAGTAGGAAACCAAACCAATGAGATTAATCAAAGTTCCTTACTGTTCTAGATAACATGGGCAGATTATTCAAGCACAAATCTAACCGGCTGTTCTAACCAGCTACAAAAACTACAGAACAACCTTTGTAAAATAACATTAAACAGCTCTTCACCCCCAAAACCTCTGTGCTGCTATGGCTCAGACTGGATCACTTAAAAAGCAACTGGATGCATCAGGCTGACAGAGTGCCACAGAGATGATATTTTTATCTAACCCCTAAAGTAGAATCACCTCGATTCTCTCAGGGTAAGAAACGAAAGTTTAGGTTACTTGTGCATTTAGTCTGCCAAGACAGTCTCCACAAACTGATGCTGTTTTAATGATTTTTGAAACAAAAATGCAGAAGTACATGATAATGTTAAGACTATAAATGAGCTAAATCATGATCACATGACATCACCACCACTAAACTCCTCAAGTCCTGGAGCTCTCTCCATCCAGTGAACGCCTGTCCGAGGCCTGCTTTTGTTTTGCTCTCAGTTTGTAGTGCTCTCTCCCCGCACGGTGCCAGTTACGACAATGGGGTTTCTTTTGCCAAGTTTGCAGAGCCACTCCAATTGTTCCAACATCCTCCATTTAGCTACCTGTGGAAAGCTGCTGCTAGCTACTGGGGAAAATAAAAACATCATGCTCTTCCTGTTTCAGCTGTACATTCAAGCCTTCATTTTTCCTTCCTGCCCAGCTGCAGTCAGAATTACACTATGAAAGTAAGACATACAGGGAACCAATCTAAACACAGATGACATCACAAACAAGTGACCTCCTCTGGAGGAGGGCAGAAAACTGGATGCTTATTTCATGTAGCCAATTTTAAAAGCCTCAACAAACCAGCTGTTACTTCTTAATAAAGTGAAAAGGTTTTACATGTATTACATTCTTTTTTCCTCCTTTGCTCACCTCTTCAACCTGCCCGTCCTCTCCTCCATCCTTGTCTTTCTCCTCATCGTCATCTTCATCATACTCTTCCTCCTCATCCTCGTCCTCATCCGAGGAGGTGTCTCCGGTTCCGTCCACCTGCAGCATCATGGGAGCCTGCTGTGCCTGAGGCTGAGGCTGTGCCTGTTGCTGCTGTTGAGCCTGAGGCTGTGATGGTGCTTGTGGCGCAGTTGCACCTTGGGCCTGCTGAACCTGCTGGACCTGAGCCGCTGCTGCTGCCTGGCCAGGCTGTGGTGCCATAGTTGCTGCCTGCATCACCTGATGGTAAAAGGAACCCCAAAGTTTAAAAACAAGTAAGTCCGTATCATATTGGTCTGGCTTTCATGTGAGACTTTAGTTCATCACATCGAAACACAATTTTAAATGTGCTTAATGCCTTTTTTCTATGTATTAAATGCTTTTTAGCAATATCTGAACAGACTAACACAACTTGGGAGAAATAAGACCTTTCACAACTCTCTCACACAGCATTTTTATTGGTAACAATATTAATAGTAAGCAAGGTAAGGCTAGTCAGATAGTTGCCACATTATAAAACAGGAACATTAATCTATCTCATGTAGTGAAACATTATCTCGAGTGGATAAGGTCATCCAGACTGGGGGCTGATCTGGTAACTTAACTGGCCAGGTTCAAGTTAGTTTAAAAGCCAATATTACAAATTAAAAATCACCAGTTTTTGCAGTGTAGCTAAATTACAGCTAAGCACATCTTCCTACTAAAGTTACTGATAGCAAAACCACATCTGAAGGGAAATGCTAGTTTGCCAGCTTCATCAACAAACGTGATTTGTGACACTAACAGATGCATAATTCAAAACAGTACTGATGATCGATGCAATCTTGCACAAAGCAAGTGTTACTGTAAACGGTTTTCCAGATGTTGCACAGAACTCCTTTGAAACAACAACAACAAATGCACACTTTAACGTCCCTACAAAATGTGAAAAGAAAAACGCTGCTAAAGAAACGGAACAGAAATGGAGGAATCACTGCTAGAATGTAAGGTGCTTCCTTATGACTTAAATGAAATTGGTCGTAGAGGAATTGTAGTCCTGACCTGTGTATTGCCTTGGACTTTGTTTCCTGGGGTTAAGACAATCTGCTGCGGCTGTATGATGACTCCTGCTTGCTGGGGCAGGCCTCCCTGCAGAGGAGCCAGAACCTAGACAGATATTAAAGTAGAGGAAAATGAACATGAACATGATATGTAAAGGAGACTTACATTTGAAAATGCAAAAAAAATAAAAAAAATAAATTGCAACATCTTAACGGACTTATTTTAAATTGAATGAATGAAATTTGGCAGTAGTTGATTTCTGAGGAGAGGTGCTTTTTTTTTTAATTTGAGAAAGTCACAAGTAGTAGAGTCATGGATATATTTCTTGGGGGGAAAGTGGTCAGGTCTGAGCAATCAGCATCCTCCTGATTTCCCAGAATCATTTCATGTTTTTCATGGCACTTCTTCTTACATATTTCAAGGTTATTTTTCCAAGAATTGATTCTTCCACTGTGTCAGAGCCACAGGGCCCACAGATATGCAGCCTTATTTAACCTACTTGTCACAAGCAGACAGTGCACTGATTAAGACAGATAAACCAGACATCAAGATTTTTTTTTTCCCTTTCTCAATTTGTCTTTATTTTTCGAATCCAGAATATTCTTCATGACAGTTCTTACCTGTTGTATTACTGGTGCCTGCACGCCACCAGGTTGCATCTGCTGCTGCAGGAGGATCTGCTGCTGGGGCTGGATGAGGTACTGAGTCCCGTTGGCAGCACGGACTACCTGCAAGATCTGACCTGAGACATCACAAAACAAAGTGTGGGCATACATGTCTTGTAAATATGATCTGCACATTAAGATATTATGGCAAAACAGGAGTATTTCTTTGCAATTTGATGTAGAGATGAACATGTTTTTTGTTTTGTTTTTTACCTTGGCTGGTGATGAGTTGTTGGTATTGGGTGACCCCTGCGGGCAAAGCAAGAGTTGCTGCGGTAGCCGCTGCACTCTAGAGGAGAAACGAGGAACACACGTAAATCAGTGACTGAAACAAGTGTGCAAAATAATAAAGAAGCAGAAAATTTCAGGGTTCAAGAATGAAAGACTTTAGAGTTAAGTACTCAATTTTTTAAACCTCTTTACAATTTAAAGCGCTACTATTCATATTCCATTGACTAAAACGATTAAAGCAGCATTTGTGTTTGTACTCACTCATTTTATCTATAAAGCTCATTGGAGAATGATTAAAAATTGGCAAGTGAAGCTTAAAAGGGTTGTTTGAGGATTAAACCAAAAATAAATTTAAAACAGCAGACAGACAAAGCTTCACGTGAACAGATGGCCCGTTCAATATTAAGTGCTGTTGCTGCAGAGGCAGAAAAGATTTCCCACAGATTTTACTTGATGAAGGAAAGGTGCGCTGTGTCAATATGTATTAGACACAGTAGTATGTGAGAGAATGTGTTACTGGTGGCTTATATCCACTGAAGTCCTGGCTATTAAAATAGTCCTTTAATCTCTTCCAGGTCCTACTGCCCCATCTGTGTGATACTTGACCACTTATTGTACACTGAGGAAAAAGCCTGCAGAGACCCATGAAGATCCTACGCCCTCTTCTTTCTGAATGCCTACTCAAAGAAAATGTGTTTGGAATTTGCTGAATGTATCAAAATTACGGCCTAGGCGCCGCCCTCCTAGAGTCATCACCTGCACCCTGCAGGGTCATATGTCTGGTTACAGACTCGACTGCTACTTTTTATTTTACTCAACAACTAACTGCTCCCACCCTGAGCAATAATTTAAATTCTTTTACATGAACACGATCTGCTCACCATCCCCGTTGCACTCATGTGCTGTAGAATCTTGGAGTCCTGAACAATGACTTGCTGCTGGGGGGCTGTGGAAAGAAACATGTTCAAGTCCTACCAAGAAACAAAACTAAAATTCCTCACATTATCTTAAAAGTGTAGGGCAAAAAAAAAAAAAAAAAACTGCACAAAATCAGTGAGCATTTATCATTTCCTGTACAGGTCTGGCAAATAATTCAAAGCTGCAGGTGACATTTTTTTGGGTCCAAAAAGACATTCACAGGTGCTGGCTAACCTTGCTGCTGCTGGGGCGGCAGGATGACTTGCTGGGCCTGAGCTGGCTGGGTCACCTGCTGGACTTGTTGGACCTGCTGAACCTGCTGCTGCTGCTGTTGCTGAGCGGCCTGCAGGGCTGCCTGCTCCTCGGTATGGAAGCCCTCCACTGCCTTGGACTGCATCAGCTTGCTCTCCCATAGCTGTAGAAACAAGTAGAAACAGGAGGCAGCACAAAGTAATTTGTTAGAAGGCTGCCTCAGACTTAATTTACCTCCATACTAAAATATTTTCAAAAGAAAGTCTCCATCCAGACAAGTGTTTAGCACAGATTTAGTCATTATTAACAGGCATGTAAATACATCACACTGACCATTCATGCTGATGATTTTAATCAGCCACTTTAACTCAATTTAAGATAGAACTTTTGCTTGATTGTGTTTGTGCCAATCATACGATCCATGTGGGCGTATGCGCCATATCTTCCGCTTGAATTAAGCGCATGTGGTGTACACAGCACACTGCATGGTATGCCATTTAAATGGTGTTCAGACTCCACTTTCTCTGCAAATCACAGGCATGTCAGTGTGATAGTAGTACAGACCTACAGTAGGTGGCAACTGCAGCAGAAAACAGAACAAAAATAGTCACAAAGCAAATTCTGCAACACATCAGTGGCACTGGGTACACTTTCCATCACCAAGGGAAACCATGGTTGGTTGTATGACATTTTTATGACTTAATCACAAAGTTAACGTGGATTTCCAAAAGTCCCTTTTTCTGTCCAACCGGACAACAAGAGCTTTCAAACTAAGAAGAAGTCAGCAGTCTTTGCAAAGCACTCTGTTTTTGGGGTCCCAAAACATCAGGATGGTGTGGATACTGGCAGTGAAATACAAAGTTACAGGCTTTAAAACTAAAATGTTCAGCAGCTGCTGTGGATATGTGGAAATTAAGTTGCTAAAAATGTAACAGCATTTTATTAGACAGTAAAATCAAACCGGGCACTCTTACAAAGAGATGTACATATTTACAGTTGGGGAGAAACTGTAGTCACTTCATACAGGTTCAATACTGATAAGGCCAGTTACCGTTTTCAGCTCCAAAAGAACTTGCTCATCCACCCCCTCATCCAGGAACAGCTCTCGCACCTCGTTGATCACATCTTCTATCACAGACTTGTATAATTTAGGCTATGAGGAAACGCAAAAAAAAAGGAAAAAAAGAAAGAGGAAAGAAACTTTTACAGTATGCTGCAGAGGAACTTTTATATTTTCCAGCTAAAAATAAACAAACATGTCTGGTATGATCAGCAATGACCGTTATGGGTTTAGTAGGATGTAAAAAACGAGCCCTCAATAGTGTATTTAACAAACTGAGATTCGCTCTCGGGGCTTCCAAGCTGCCATAACAGCACCAAATGCACTAACACAACTGGCGATGTTAATTGTAACATTCATTTACGCCTCGCCATATAGGTTTTAATTAGCATAACATGTTAATAGCAGTCGAACATGGGCAGATCAACTCTCAAACTGCGCCACCTCAATATCGTGTCTGGGGTTTGGCTACAGCGTTCGCACGACACTGCGTGGCTTGTTTTGCTAACTCATACAAACCAGCACTATATGTTACCCCTACCAAGGTTTACATTACGCCCCCGAGGACACCGTTGCACGCACGATGGGAAAGCAAAAACAAACCCACAACGTTTAGAAGTCTGTCAGGACGCAACGGTACCGTTTCAGCGGGACAATATATAAAGCTACAAAAAAAAAAGGAAAAAAAACCCCACGACATAAACGCAGGCCGCTGGGCTGCGCTGCGCTGCCCCGATGTCCGCAGCGCAGACCTCAGGATCGCCTTCCCTCCCCCTCGGCCTGTCTGCTTCTCCACTATTTAAAGCTCAGTCTGCTGTTTATATGTAGAGCCGGTGACGTAGCGTCGAGTAGCACCGTCCCATCCCGGGCAGTCTATATTAGAGAGCCAATATGGCTGTATAAAACCAGGCAGCGGAAAGGAGGAGGGCCAGAACCGAGAGAAGGGAGACGTGGAAGCCATTTTACGGAGCGGCAGAGCGCGCTCTCGACAGCCTTGTTCTTTAAACAGTATGTGGCGGAATGTGAAGGACATTTTCGGTGTAATATCTTATCGCTGCTCAGCTTTGATTAAATATTTTTGGCTCTGCTGGCAGGTAGCAAGGACAAATTTGATATGGTATGGGTTAAAGAGGTGGTTTGGGGCGGCTATCCTGCCTTCTGGTCGTGGAATGGTGGACAATGATGAGGCAGTTGGCTGAACGTTGACGACTTTCGACTGAGGAGGCTTTAATATACAAATATATACGCTTAACTCTCTCGCAGTGGATGATGACAATGTGCTTTGCGTACATCTGTATTTCATAAGCAATCCAATAATAAAACTTAAAACATTTTCTTCTATGAATAAACGAGCAATTTTTGACAACTGGTAGCACAAGCGTCCACCTGAATTCAGCCATACGCGTTATAGACATTACTGTGACCACGTACTAGTGAAAGCTTCAACCTGTCGATAAGCCAGTAAACTAATATTACGTTCATCGCTAAACCTCAGTTTCTACACCAATTTCTTATGTTTTTTTTTAAAACTGAAATTACTGCCTCTCTAAAGTAAGCCATTCCTCCTCCAAGATGGTTTCATATGAAAGAAATACCTAGTTTCGAAAACTGACTATAATGGCCGATTGACTGAAACTTAAAATATTCCTTTTAATAGATATAACAGTGAAGTGTTTGTTAAAGCACATTCATTTTTACTGCAATACATAAAACCAGCTCGTCGACAGCTTTCCAATAACTTTACCCCCATTTTCCCCCGCTGACAATCCTTAGAGATTGATCCTTACCACTGGGTTCGAGTTAGCCGAGCTCGCCATTATACGCGTAGTGTAAAAACCACACGGAAATAGGCGAGGAATAGAGCCAAAAATTACCAAAAACGATTTAAAACAACTGGGAAAGATTTTTTAAAACAGCCGGCATCACGTTTGTAAATAAAACACAGTTTAGGCGGTCTTATTTACAATCCCGGGCTGCGACTCCCCAGCCGTCCTCCGTCCGTCGTTGTCCTGCTTTATATACTGAGCGATGAAGCTGCGAGTGCGCGAGACATAGGGCAGGGTCAGGTCGCACATAGCGCGAGATTTCGCGCCGAGTATGACGCCCGAGCGATAAGGCTGCTCCTGGGAAATGTAGTTCAATACTGCTGATATCATTAGCTTAATTCGCTGTGATCTTGTTTACTGAATTAGGCAAACTGTAAATAGTCAGCTCAATATGACGAATTAAAAATAGAGTAATAAATAGATAAAAGTAGTCGATCATATTAAACACTAGAAAAATTATTTAATAATTATTTAATACAACATTTTATGCTTTTCCCCCTCACCATATAATAGAAATGTAATGTTACAATAGTAGATGCTCATAATAAACATGGCCAAAATTTCAAATAATGGGTTCAGCATATGTACAAATAATGAGCAAAAAGCTCTGACTCAGGCTGGTTTTAATATTTAGCATTAGACAGCTTTTCTCGGGGGTTTGTGAAGGGCAGCCAAGCAGATGCTAAAACAGCTTGTTTCAAACAGTGGATGGTCTGAGGGGCTGCACTCATAATGTAACAAATATAGCTTATTTATGCATTAACAGTAGTAATTGTAGTAACAGCACTAACAGTTTGAATGCTGAATATGTGACTTTAATAACTGGACCCTGTGGTAGCTCAGTGCTACTGAATAATTGAATACTCTGAATACTTCCTACAGCACTGGTGCACACTTTAATACTTTAATACAACACAGGTGCTGCTTGAAGAAGTTTGACCTTTATCAGCTCCATGACTGCACCTGTAATGCTTCTAAGTGGGGCAGTGCGGTTTGCGTAGTAACATCGTGCCGCCACAAGAGTGTGATCACACCACGTACCAGGGAAAACAGGCTCTCTCTTTCACATTTCAGCACATGCACACACAAACAAACACACACATACACAATCCACTTTGTGTAGCATGCAACTGTTTTCCACGTTATTCAATAAAAGGGGGATTTAAGTGAATTTTTGGGTGAGCAGCATCCACGGGTCTTGTTTGCTTGCTCTCAAACAGACTTGCCTTGACTACCAGGGGGAAATTTCATCCCCCCAAAAACAATAAAGCTTTGCAATAAATGAGAGCTGACAAGAGAACGCTACCTCCACTTCTGTCTCCATGGAAACTTGCCTCGCTGGTCATTCTGAGGATATGGATGATATAGACCGGGGAGCACACAGCTCTCTGTGTGCATCAATCCACTCAGCAGTTCAGTGTGGCTCCTCTGAAATGGCATATTACACCACCTGAATTCATTTCATTGAGTTCACTGAGATGAAATTAAAGGCCTGCGTGTTCCTGATGAGGATGTGCTTTTTGGATTCACTTTAAACCTTTTCCAATGGAGAACAATTGGGGGGGGGTATGATAGGGACAAAAAAGATTTTGTATTTAATCAGTGCTTCTAAATGTGAGATTTGATCAAACACAAAGCCTTGTTATCCGTGAACTGTCGCCGCTACCTTTGAGTTTCACTCTCTGTAACTGAGTAGTAAGATGCCCTCTAAAGATCCAGAGAATGCACACTTTTTTTTTCTCACGCCCCTCTTCTTCTTTGCTGTAGTTGCATAGCAACAGAGGAGCTGCTAGCTCCAGTTGTGTTGTGGTGGGAGCGTGCTGCACAGGGAGGCACTGGCTCAAGATTAAGCCGGTCTCTGCTTCAATTATGAATGGGCTTCCACTGCCACACGGCTCTAAAATGGCACCACTCAGATTGATAAGACACCGAGGCACTCTTTGGTACACTTAACTCTTTTACTTCTTCCCCTTAGGGAGGGGGAGCTTGGCTTTAATCAGAAGTATTGAACTTAAATGATTAGAGGAAGGAAATGAATAATTAACTGGTGGAAAAGGCTCGGTTATGATAAGACCCTTGTTGATGGGAATATGTGAGGTTAATGATTGGGGTCAGTCTTGAGAGCAAATTAGAGTCTCTAATATCACAAAGCTAGTAAGAGGGTGTTAGTGTGTGGCGCATGCTGAAGTGGTGTTGAGGAGGTGGATGACAAAGGTTGGCATACTTTATGACATTCAACTTTAAACTCTGAAATGAAAACAGCTAAATCAGGAGAAACTGTACGGTACTCTGGTCAGCTCGCAAGAACCGACTGCCAGTAAATGTGTTAACACAAACTTTGCTTCGGTCTGAAGGTTCGGTCTACAGCGGTTTATGTGGTGGTGGAGGTGGGTTGCAGACTGGCTTGCAGATGTGCAGCTATGAGCTAGACAGTAGTGTGCAAATGTCTTGAGGAATCCCTCATTTCTATATTATTATATTTTGCTTTCAAGCAGCCAGACCTTCCTGTAATCAATTCTGTAAGTGCTCTTGAGCAATACTTCTCCAGGCTTTCTGAAGGTCTTTCAAAGTTTTTCTTTGGACAATGGTTGCTTTTCCCCTCATTTTTAGTCCAGTCCTTGTACCTGACCATTTTCAGAGGAATGTTTTTCATTTATTAAGGCACTTAACACTGACCTGAATTATTCAAGCCTAGAAAATGCATCTAACTCAAGGGGTGAACTGGTGTTTTTATCCACACACGACAGACAACTTAGCAAAGAACCAGTTGATCCATCTACTGTCTCCCGAAGCCTCATCAGAAATGGTCTGAGTGGAAAGGTGGCAGTCAAGAAACCATTCTTAAGGAAGGGAAATGGGGAGAAAGGAGAGGTATACCAAATTACACGAGAACTGGCCTGAAAATCAGTGGCAACAGGTCTGATGATGCTTATGAATCTAGATTTGATATTTTTGGTTACTGATGCACCCCCACGCCATCAGAGATGCAGGCTTTAGAACTTTAGTGCATGTTTACCAAAAAACAATTTCACATTTTAAATGAGCTTCGATCCAGAGAAGATGGTGAAATTTCTGGATCATGTTCAAATATGGCGTCTTCATTGTCCGATAGAGCTTTAATCTGCATTTGTGGAAGACACGGAGAACTGTGCTCACAGACACTGATTTCTGAAAGTGTTCCCGAGCCCATGCACTGATTTCCATGACAGAATCGTGCCTGTTTTTATTGCAGTGCTGCTCGAGGGCCTGAATATCACGAGCGTCCAGTACTGATTTTTGGCCTTGTCACTTGCACACAGAGATTCCTCCAGATTCTCTGAATCTTTTGACGGTATTATGTACTGCAGATGATGAGATATTCAAAGTGTTTGCAATTTTATGTTGAGGAAGATGAAGCTGAAATAGTTCCACATATCTCCTGATGACTGTAATTATGCTCTGTAGGTTTTTTCTTGCTTGATATTCACTGAAAAACAACAGCCAAGCTTATCTTCTGCAACTCGTATTTTTTTTTATTATTGCAACCAACTGGAAGACAATACATCACATAAACATCATTGTAGTTTCTCAGAAAATGGAAAACAAAATAAAACAACATTTATATATTTTTTGCCACGGTATTGGACAACGTTGATATTTACATGTAGTGATGAAATAGGTCTTGAAATCATTCTTTGGCAATATGATTTGCACAATAAGGAGAAAATTGAACATTTACTAAGAAAGAAAAGAAAACAAACAAACAAAAAAAACCCAAAACAAACACCTGGGTGTACTCTGCATCACATCGCACAGATCAATAACAGTTTTGCATTTTGACATCTCTAACCTATGGCTTTCCAATATTCAGCTCAGACAGTCACAGAAAAATAATGGCAGTACTGTAGATAAGTTTGTCAGAGAGAAAAAAAAAAAAAAGGTAACGGAAAATTTGAAAGGCGCATAAAAACATCAACAAATAATAAAAAAAAAGGCAACTACTTCTCTAGGAGCATTTCGTAGTAGGTTTGGCAGGTTTGAAAGAAACACTTGCTGTTTGGGGCTTTTCAGGCAGTGAAGTTTATGTACTTTGCTGTAATATGTCCCAGGTATAGTTCATGTGTTGCTCTGTTTTACCAGGACTCAAAGGTGAGGAGTTCTTCTTTCCTGCATGTCACAGAGTGAGCCAGAGGCAAAAAAAAAAAAAGAGAAAAGGAAAAAACAGTGTTTGCTAAAGCGACACATTCTCCCCTCGACATGCCTCTTGCCAACTCAACGCGTTACTAGTCACCACAGCGGCAGATTGGTACATCGAATACAGCAGAGTGCTTGACCTGGGAGCACTCAGACACATATCAGACGACAGACAGATGGCACACGACGACAACACTAACAGTGTCCCCTTTTCGCCTTTTTTTAAATTTTATTTTTATGGATACCATACAAAATGCAAAGCCAGTGATGCATGCTACAGGTGGCGAAAGACTGTACCAGTGGATGGGGCATGCATTTGTTTTTCCCGCTCGGCTCGCTGGCAATCGCTCAGCGTCTATTCAGCTCGAACAAAAACCCTGTCTGACTCTGCTGCTACAGCCAAACCCAGCCTATATTTTCACCTACGAAGCTGCTTTATTTTATACGCAGACGAGGGTCAAATAATACTTGTGTGCATTCCTGTTTTAGCCGTGATACGCCTCGGGTTAAAAATACTGTATGTAAATCAGAAAACAAAAAAACAAACTTTCTTTTTAGTTCCTCCCATGTAGTCTTTTTTCATTTTTTGGAGATATGAGGGCATCTACAAAGTCTCCCACGCCCATCTGATTTCAAACATTTACACAGAACGATGCCGAAGGAAAGTAAGGACACGTGACAGTAAGGACACGTGATGCACATTTACACACTGAAGGAAAGTAAAAACAATACTGTTATAAATAAAGACAGGTTACGTTCTGTCGTGACAACAGAGGTACTGAGGGCAGGCAGGCAGGCAGGCAGGCACGATGTTAAAGGGTGTGTGTTCCTGGGCACACAAACTCACACACGCCACAGACGTGTTCTGAAATAACACTGGGGTTAACACTGAACACCTAAAACAAAATAGTTTAAAAAAATACACTGTACAGGCAGAAGAAGAAGAAGACGGAAGCCCACCCCTAAGAGGTGTTTCAGCTGGCCTACATATAGCCTGAACCCGAAGCCCAGAGGTGGCACCCTTTGGGCATCTAATTGCAGAGTGATCTCCCACGTTTCCTCCCTGAAGACGTGTCTTTGAAAGCCCGCTCAGAAAAAAAAAAAAAAAAATTCAAAGAAAAAAAAAATTGAAGAAAAGAAAAATCTCCAATATAATCACGGGTATAAGAATTGGCGGCAAAACTTTTTTTCTTTCCTCTAGGATCAAGGTTTATATGAAAATAAGTCATGCTTCATGCTAAATACATTGTTTATCTTACATGATCTTTGAATAAAAAAGATTTGCTTTTTATCTTATTTACAAGCACCCATGCAATGTAACTGAGAAAGTCCTGCAGGTCAAATTGCTTCAATTAAGAAAGGAAAAAAATAAAATATTTTCTAACCTTTTTACAGAGTTGCCCACACGGGACAAATTGCTTATATCTTTATGAGGGTAGAGTGAGGGTAAACAGACACAAACAGAAACCTAAACCCACAGCTCATGTATATAGTTCTTTGTCAAATGAAGAGGAAGGTGTGGCAGCTACTGGTAGCTATGATATCTATACCAGGTGTCTACGTCGTCTATGGAGAGAAGTACAGGGGAGGTTTTACATTATGCAACAACAACAACAAAATGAAGGAGATATTGCCTCAGACCCGGCACACTATCCATCTCTATGGTGATAAACATGACCATTTTTTTTATTTTAATATATTTATTCTTAAATACTATGAGTGCTCTTGAAATAAACCATGTCTTTACCCATGACGCTTTTATTATAAGTGGCGTAAAATAAGTGCATGAATATATATCACATTGGGTTTTACATTTATTTTTGACACTTAAGGTCACTCTCTCTCTTTAGCTCTTTACTACTATGCCTTCTTTTACTCTTTTTTTTTCTTTTCTCATCAGCTGTCATTATCGGCTACATGAAGCAACCTGGTCGCTTATCTTTGGCACAGTCTCACATTTGTGCTCGTGGATGTAGGAGAAGTGATGCCGGCAGGCGGCCGCGAGAGCCCCCCAAGTCTGGTTAAGCGGGCCGCTCTCTGCGGCGTCGTCGTCTTCGCCGGCTACCACTGCAAGATTGCTACAGATTCACATAGAAACAAACAGGTAAGACAAACAGCCATCTTCAGCTCCCGTACTGTACGCTCCCCGCAATGTGACTCGGTTTTTGTCGTGCTTGTCCAAATTAGTGACAAAACGTGCTTTTTTTTTTTTATGGCTTTCATCCCCTTTTAAACAACAAAAACAACAAAGACACATGAGAAATACCCATCGATGTTTAGTGTTGCTGAACATGTAGGAAAACATAGATTTTTGATATTGCCACAAATAAGTAGGATTCACCTAATGCCCTGCAGATAGATAGAGGGAGATGACAAGTGTCCGTTGAGACTAATGCTGTAGTAATGTTACCTGTTGACCTAGTTGTGTGTGTGGTGTGTGTGTGTATGTCTGTGTGCTTGGAGCTATATGCCGTCTGTGTGCATGACTATGCTTTGTTCTATGTGTTTGTGTGTGTGTCTTAGTTTCTCAGGGCATCTTTCTGCTCCTTCTGGCCCTTGGCGGTGCGGTTTGTGATGTTGTTGAGGCAGGCTCTGACCCCCGCCAGGTGGAGCAGCGACCCCGCCGCCTCTTTCATCTCCTCGTCGTCGCTCTCAGGCGGCTTCTCCACAGTCGCCGCGCGCCGCTTCTTCAGCGGCAGCGTGTCACTAATGCCCCTCGCTCGGCTTTTGGTCCAGGGCAAACTGCTCCCCGCCAGAGTCCCTGCGCCCCCCAAACTACGTCTCTGTCCGCGCAGGGGCTGCTGGGAAATGTAGGTAGTAGTAGTGGCGGCAGTGGTGATGTGAGAGTCCAGTGGGATCTCCCGGGGCTCGGGTTTGACGTCTGATTGGATTTCCACGGCAATGATGTCGTCGTCGTCCAG
Organism: Pterophyllum scalare; assembly: GCA_024447675.2. Lineage (NCBI taxonomy): Eukaryota > Metazoa > Chordata > Actinopteri > Cichliformes > Cichlidae > Pterophyllum > Pterophyllum scalare. The sequence continues at coordinate 117,961 of JAMQGT020000523.1, read as the reverse complement.
TGGGGAGGCAGGGGCGGCGACCTGGGAGGAGCACAGCCTGCTGGGGGATTTGGCGGTGCTGTAAGTGTGGTCGTCCTGGAGGTCCTCACTGCAGGGTGGTGGAGAGTAGCGGGATGGGCTGTCCTGTCCTCGGCTTAGATAATCTCCCAGGGATGATCTGTATGGAGCAAGGACAGAGAGCAGGAGAGAATAACGTTACTCCTGCTGTCACACTGCCAGCCAGGTGGCCTGCCTGCCTGTACCTGCTTCACTCAACTGAAGCTTCTCCGGTTTGTTAGAAAGCATAAAAAAAAAAAAAAAAAAAGCTCAGGTGATAATCTATCACCCTCAAATAGCTCCCTTGGGCCTCATGCACACATTTCTGAGGTCAGATAAAAAGCTCTGTATCTCAAAAACGACTCAGCCTTACCTTTTAGAAATGAGCAGCCTCATTTTCAGATTGCTGCCTTTGCATTTTTTTTTCCAAATGACATGGTGCATTTTTAGCAGTTCCCATTCTCTCTAAGGTTGCTCAGCACATAAAGAACCTTGCAAACTCTAAAGTCAGAGCGCCACGACAGTGACGCTTCTGCAGCGAGGCCATTTAACCACTGTCCTCGTTATACTGCAACATGCATTTTGCTTTATTAGTCAGGAGACACTTTTCTCTGTAGAGCATTAACGGACAAGGGGGGGCTATCCTGACAACACATAAATCAAAAGGAGCTTCAGCAGCGTGCCCTGGCCCCTGGACATTTCTCCCTAAGAACAAGAAAGTGAGCATTTTAATGTGTTATAAGAAAAACATGCACCCCTTAAAGTGATCGAATATTCACTGCAAACCTTTAGTGAGCCTTTGGGTATGTTTAATTCATTATGCGGTGCAGGCCATCATACTCTCATGCTCCTGTGATGGATGTGCATGTTCATGCATGCTCCAAATGTTCTTTGAATCATGAGGCCTCTCCCACTAATAAACCTGTTTGTGTTTGTGTGTCTTCAGAGAGACCATTATATAAACACACCTGGATAAAATGTTCTATGCAGCGCGGAACGTGTGAATGCCTCTGACTTCTGAACACAATAAAGATGTAATTATGTAAACTATCAGTGGAAAATTTTGCAGCACACCTACATGTGCTTTTGCATGTAGGTGCTTTTGCATGTAGGTGTGGGTGTGGGTGTGTCTGTCGACGAGGGAATGTGTTTGTGCAGCCCTCCCTGATGTTAATTACACGTTCGAGGGCAACAGTAGCAAAGTTTACCAACCTTATGGCTGAGGTTCTGCTCCCCACAGGGCTTACAGGTAGGGGTCTGATAACGGGGAAGAGGGCCTGGCTCCTGACACGGGCGCCATTTTGGATCACACCTCGAGGAACTGAAAGAGAGAGCAGCAGACGCACGAAATTAAAAGAGACATGCAGACGGATCCATCAAACTTTAGCCACATGCAAGAGACAAATCCATTTCAGAGCAGCGGAGGAAAAACAGAAGAAGAGCCTAAAAAAAAAAACCCCACTTGATCCGACCTCGATAAGACCCCGGGAGCAGCTCGATGAGCATTCAGCGTCCATTCCAGGAGGCCAACAGGGCAATATTGATGAGCGAGGCAAGGTTAAATTGAGCAGGAAAGCGTCATAAATGAGTTAAGGCCGCTGCAAATCATTCAATTACCAACGACCGCTGGGCACGGCTAAATCCAGCCTGCCTGGTGCTCCGGGCTGAGCAGCAGCCGCTAGAACTCAAAGGGATTTTCAAACCAGAAAGACGCATCTGTTTAGAACTTAAGTCCTAAAATTACCATTTAAATCTATCTTTTTGCAGCATAAAATACTACAAATTCACAAAACAAGAAAATTTTAACATGTTTTACCTCTTAGATGCAGGACTGTAACTAACAGACATCTTTTATGTTACTACTTTATCTAGTTTTTTAGTCAAAAAATAATAACATTTTCCAAAGCAAGTCAGTTTTTTTAATTAAAGGTGCAGCTAAAAAGTACTCACTGTGTATTTTATGAGAAAGTCATTCTTTTTTCCCCGTTTCATCTGACCTGCACCGCCAAACCTGAACATATTCACTGGAGAAGACTCACTCAGAGATTATGATTCCAGATTTTTTGTTTTTTTTCAAACTTTATTCTGATGTTTTGATTGTGATGAAAGGCTAATTCATTTTCTACTGTTTGATGAATCCTTTCATTGACTAAAAGGGTCCCACACAGGAAGAGATGAGCAGCGATGTGACCATGACGACTAGTAGCAGAGACAGTTAGTGGGTGGGTACGCGGTTAAAATTAGCTTAATTTTGAGGCCAGCAATTAAAGAGACATATGACATATGACTGCGTGGTAAACACATTACAGGGCTACCTAGGCAACCAAACTTTCACTAGTATTAGTGTGTGTGTGTTTAGTAATTCAGAATTTTTCGAGCAACTTTAAACTCCTTGATCAAATTACAGCATATTTAGGCTGCACCTAAAAGACGAATTTCCTTTTAAATCCATTAACTTGAAGGTGAACTCGCGAGCTCAACAGATCAGCGTTAACACCAGAGTAACAAGCTCAAAGGACCCTCAGCAGACCCGCAAGATCTGACTGTGTTGGGCAGTGAGCTCTATTGTTAAATGGAAGAAGTTTGTCTTCCCACAGTTGTCCATCTGGTCCAGGCAACAAGAGCCTTGGTCAGGGAGGAGGAAGTGTAGCCAATGGTCACACAAACCAATTTTCAAAGAAACTAAAGAACCCACCAGAAGGACAACTCTGCAGCACTCTGCCTAAGTGCCATTATACTCCACTGAAAAAACAGGCATATGGCAAGCCCACCTGGAGTTTACCAAACGATACTTTCTGCAGACTAATGAGACAAAGATTGAATTCTCATGTCTGAAAGCCAGAGCTTTTCTACTTGCAAAAGACAGGTGCTGCTAATCATCTTGCTAATGTGGTCACCACATTGAAGCATGCTATGACTGGTGCAGAATACAGAGAGGTCACTGAAGAAAAAAACCCCACAGGAGTGGCTGCAGTTACAGACGACATCCCAAAATACAGTCATGGAAGTGGACTGGCTTTGGAAGGCATCTCTGAATTTCCAGAAGGACCTGAAGCCATTTGAAAATCTGTAGGGACGGTCAAAGGTCACAGTTTACAAACCTGAACCAATCTAACAGCTGGAAGAAAGATTTAAAACTTTTCGGTTTGTTATTTTAATACAGTGCGTGTGAAGTCAGTGGTTAGAAATTTAGGAAAACAAGCTTAGTTGCTCTTTTTTGTTGTTGACAGTTACGTGAGAAGATTGATATTATTTTCATGACTACACTAGCTTAGCATAATATAGAAACAGGTGAACGATATATCTCCTTTCTTTATACTGTACACCAAGTTAACTGGCTGCTAGCTGTAGCTTCACATTTACAGTACACACAGTTGATAACATTTAAGCAGCTTCAGTCTTTCAATCTAATCAACTCAAGTCAAGTCACTTTTATTTGGAACATTTAAAAACAATAGGAGTTTACACAGTGTTTTTTTAAAAAATGCTGTAAAAAAGTCATATGTATGATTCGTCGACGGCATTTAAAGGAGTCTTCGAATTTGGACAGCCTCCGTCACCTCGCTGTGACGTAATCGGCCTACAAATGCGACCTTCGAAGGATGCAGCCCCTGAATTTGGACACAGCTTTTATTTTGTAATTATGAAAGAGGTTATGTGCTGAGATCAACAAAGTAACCATTTATAGTTAACCTGCAAGCAAGATGTAAAAATGAACCCACTCTTCTGGAGAAATAATGAAAAAAAAATTCTTAGTTTTCAGGGTATTCATATATATATTGGGAGTGTCTAGTTTACAACAATGTCTCAGCAAGAAAAACATTTCAGATTTAAAGCAAACATTAAGAAGCTCCAAAGAGTAATTTGTTTCTTATGTCATTTCAGATTTTCCACTGAGGTCAAAGTCTTGCCTCTTGTTTTCTACTCATACTGTGGCAGACCAGAAAGAAGCTGTACGCAGGCTATAAGCTTTAATTGTAATTTCTGTTAATCTATATACAATATCTATACAGATTATACATTTTATCTGAGAAGAGAAGAGAAGAGAAGAGAAGAGAAGAGAAGAGAAGAGAAGAGAAGAGAAGAGAAGAGAAGAGAAGAGAAGAGAAGAGAAAGAGAATAGTGTACATCTGAGCCAAAAGCTCTCATTATTCAAGGCTGGCTGCTCACCACAGCCATCCCAGTTCACTGGAACAGCTGTCATTTTCATCTCTAGGGTCAGTTTGTGTTTTCGCAAACGATGACCTGCTGTTTGCTTTTGTCTGCTGCAGAAACATTTGTTAAGGTGTGAATGTGAACACCCTTTTACCGAGACATCAACATACTGCAGCTGAAGCAGTTTTTTTGGGGAAGGGGTGGAGTGGGTGGGGGGGTGGAGTGGGTGGGTGGTTAAATTTCAGCCCGTACAGTAAATTTATGATCGATGTTACGAGGAGAAATTTAATTTGCCCCAGAACCACAAGCTCATTAAAACATACAAGTTGTCATGGCGGAGCACCCCCGGAAAGCAATCTCGTATATTTGGTTCACGTTGCGCCACACACACACACACACACACACACACACACACACACACACACACACACACACACACACAACCAGGTGCATTATGAGTGATTTGTCTGTGATTTTGTCATTCTAAGTGTCTTCCTGCTGCCTCTCTCTGGCCGGCTGTGTCCACGGTAATCTCATTGACTCCAGTTAGCATGGCTCTGCCCCTGATATCTCCAGCTCTGCTCTCCATAACCTTATAAGTAAGTCCCTGCACAGAGTCTCTTTTGTAATCTTGATCACTCACTGCATGGATGTGTGCGTGTGGGCAGTGGTCTCCCCGGGCTGACATGCACCCACCCTTTCTCCTCCCCACCTCTCGTTCCAGTCAGGCTTTGGGTTACCATAGCAACGGCTCCCCTTCCACATGCCACAGAGTGGTAGATCATGCATCGGAAAGGATCTACTGCTCTGTGGAGAGGGCAGAGGAGCCGTTTCTGCGCATGCACTGCAGCACTAAACTTTACCTGCGCTTAAAAATGCATGAAATGGAGGGTAGACCGTCTTTACCACGCCAGTTCTCAAATACCCCATCTGTGCACCGTCCGACTGAGCCTATGTGAGAGTGGAGCAGGCAGCTGTTTGGAGAACTCGTCACAAATGACTGGGTGCCACGTGTCCTGCCTTCAGCATGCCTTTAAACTTGCCTTAACAACAGACTGTATATAAAAGATGAACAAAGTCTCATTTTGAATTCTAGTTCAGCTTTATGGTTGTTACCATCTTGATTTTTGGGAACCAGAAGTGACCATATTTAGATGAGAAGGCGGAGTGCTAAGTATAAGCATGAACTGTACAGGTACAACAAACAAACACTGATATCTGCTAATTAGCGTGATGTAATTTACACACTAAATAACACAAACGAACACAAACTTCTTAGTCTGGTAGTAACAAAGCTAGCCTTGTTATTTGTTAATTATCTCCCAAAAGACAGCAGCAGCACAAACACAGTCGAGACGTCCAGTTCAAGTGGTCAGGCCCCTAACAGAGCAAACTGCAAGCTTAAAAAAATTTGTATCAGAGTGTAAAAATGTTAAAACTGGAAATTTTAGACATGGAGATGCTGGGGACTGACACATTTTTGGAAGCCAGCCTCTAGTGGCTAGTTGCAGAAATGCATTTGCTTTATCTTTCATTGCTGGAGATTGCAGCTGAGCCTAAAACCAGTAGCCAGTTGCCGTAGTAGACTACTTCTGACTCAGACAATCTCCTATTGTGTGTTAGATATGAAAAAGGACGATGTCCAGATTCGACATTGTCTGGAGTTCATGTGAGAAAACAGCTAGAGAGAAAGAAAGAGAGGAACGGAAATACCCAGGCTCTGTTTGACATGGCCTCTCATACCTCAGCAGCACACTCCTCACAGCCAGTTTACCCTAGATGCACACACATAAACTACACACATGTATGTGTCCTCTATCGTCACCTGCTCACTCTGCTTGAATTTCACTTTTTTGTCCGTCTAATTCCATCCTCACTTGTTGATTTTTTTCCCCCCTGTGTATCGATCTGTCAGTCTATGTATAGTGGTGACTCATATCTCCAACTGAGCATGCACGCTGTCGCTGCAGGTAAAAAGCCTGGGACATATGCTGTGGAGATGAGGTGACAAACTAAGCTGAGAAAGACCAGGCAGCACTCCCAAAGCCCATCCTCGCTCGCTGAGATCGAGCAATACATTTTACAAGCTCCAAACAAGGCACCCCCCCCCCACAAAAAAAAAAGCTCTCTGTTGGGTTGTTAGCAGAAAACAGGAGGAAAAAAATGTCTGAACAGACAAGAAAACGAGCCTGTCTGCATTTCTATCTTTTTCCTAGAGTGAAAATATCCTCTAGTCTGTCTTTTTCCGATGTCTGGTCAGCTGCTCTGCCTTTTCTGTCTGCTTCCTACGTCTTTGCCCGCCGCCTGCCTGCCTGCCTGTTTTCCAGGGTGAGCGAGAGCCCTCGGCCTCCCTCCCCTCTCCGCTCTCATGTGCCGTAAATGCATTCAGTCTCCTCTGCTCTGCTGTTAAATGAGTTCCACATGGCCCTGCAGGCTGCAGTCTCCACGTGGCCAGCAGAGGCACCAAGAACACACAAACACATGCTGAATTCACACACACACACACACACACACACACACACACACACACACACACACACAATCCAAAGGGTCAAAGGTTACTCCCAGCAGACCTTGAGAATGCAACCGTTTGAATGTGGCCTCTCGCTCAGTCAAAACACCCCTCCCTGTCTCTCTGCCTCCTTGGCTGCTGTGTGTTAAACTGAGTACTGAGGGCAGGATGCATACTAATGGTGTCTGACTGACTGGCTGACTGACGGACTGGATTGCTGGTGGGCTGAAGTTGCTGGCAGTTTAACTGAATGTCTAACTGGCTTGACACTGCAGCCGAGTGTTTAAGTGTTTGGCTGACTGACATCTGCTATAACTTGCAGGGGTGGGAGATAAAATAACAGCAACACTTGATTACTCTAAGTTTAAAAAAAAAAGCATTTTAAACATAAATACAAACATTCAGTATCAGGCTGCAAGCTAATCAATGCCTGTGATTTTCAAATGTGTTCCTCTACACCTATTTTGATCTTCAGTATGCGCACTGATAGGCTTCTTAGAAATCTTTTAGTCTCGTTTTGCTTTGAGGGATATTACATCAATTTTATACTTGAGGCTCAGTTTACTTGACATGAGGAGCTCTTCACATCCTGAGAAAACTGTTGTAAAATATCTTCTGTGGCTCTGGGGAGACAGTACTTCAAAGTATGACAAAGTAACCCTGATTATGTCACTGGGGTTCTCTCGGTTTAGGTAAGAAGACCACACATTTAGAAGAGACATGCACTAGAAACATGGAAAAAGGGTCTATCTGCATTTACCAGGCAGGGAGGATCTGATAAAAGTTGCAGCTGCATTATGGAGAGTTTTGAATCTTGTGTCGTCATTTAAGTTGCCCTAATTCCCTTTCTCATGAAGTCTTCTCTTTATTTTGTCTACACCTTATATGAGGTTTTTTTGAATTCCACACAGGGTTTCCCTCAAGATGTAATCTAGTGGTAACACCCGTAAACAAAAAGTCCAGAGAAAACCTCTAAAGAAGCCGAGGAGCGAGACTCTTTGGAGAGATCAAGAATTAGACCATACAGCGTGATACAGCACGATCAACAAAATCACTGCTCAGCATCAGCCCTCCTCTCCAGTGACTTTGTCCTCTTCCTTGAGCTGAAATTCAAAAGTGATTTTGACACAGTGGAACAGATCCAGTGGAAGTGGAAAAATTCAAGTGGTGAGAATAGGACTACCTGGGTGCAATCTTACAACAGCAGCAGCACTGGAGATGACCCTGAAGGTGAAAATGGCTAATTTTAAATCAGGTAAAGCCTTTGAATTTTAAAGCCAGTTACAGGCTTTAAAAAAAAAAAAAAAAATCACACCTAGTGCAGTGCTGGAAGACGTATTTAGACTTTTAAGTAAAAGCAGCAACACTGCAGTGCAAAAATACCCCACGAGATTTACTGAAGTACTTCATTTGAGTAAGTACACATGCTTAATTTAATCAAGCGTTCAGCTGATTATTTCTCAAACGTCGTGGCCTCATTTTTTACTCAGCTGCATTTATTTGATATTACATTTCTGTGCATGTCTAGATTTTAATTCCATATCAAACATAAATGCTGATCACACAGTATATTTATTAGATTAATAAATGACTGTAGTATATGAAACAGTTCAGTTGAGCTCCACCGGCTTCAACTTTAAAATGACATTTACATTGGTAGAAATAAACATGACAAACACATATTCTGCATTATAATAATAATAATCATCACTACATGGTGTCAACAATTTTTTATTATGTAAATCTTTGATTCCTTGACCGTCACTTGTAGTATATATCTCTACTGTGTAGTGCAGGTTTGCTACTTTTATTTCCATATTCGCTTAATTTTAAGAATCTACGTAGTGCTCCCACTGCTCCCCAAGTTTAGCATTTCGAGAAAGGCCCTCATTATGCAGGTGCAATGGGTCATGCTGGGGTTATGCCATTATATACTACACTGCTCAAAAAAATAAAGGGAACACTTAAACAACACAATATAACTCCAAGTAAATCAAACTTCTGTGAAATCAAACTGTCCACTTAGGAAGCAACACTGATTGACAATCAATCTCACATGCTGTTGTGCAAATGGAATAGACAACAGGTGGAAATTATTGGCAATTAGCAAGACACACTCAATAAAGGAGTGGTTCTGCAGGTGGGGACCACAGACCACTTCTCAGTACCTATGCTTTCTGGCTGATGTTTTGGTCACTTTTGAATGTTGGTGGTGCTTTCACACTCGTGGTAGCATGAGACGGACTCTACAACCCACACAAGTGGCTCAGGTAGTGCAGCTCATCCAGGATGGCACATCAATGCGAGCTACGGCAAGAAGGTTTGCTGTGTCTGTCAGCGTAGTGTCCAGAGGCTGAAGGCGCTACCAGGAGACAGGCCAGTACACCAGGAGACATGGAGGAGGCCGTAGGAGGGCAACAACCCAGCAGCAGGACCGCTACCTCCGCCTTTGTGCAAGGAGGAACAGGAGGAGCACTGCCAGAGCCCTGCAAAATGACCTCCAGCAGGCCACAAATGTGCATGTGTCTGCACAAACCGTTAGAAACCGACTCCATGAGGATGGTATTAGGGCCCGACGTCTACAGATGGGGGTTGTGCTCACAGCCCAACACCGTGCAGGACGCTTGGCATTTGCCAGAGAACACCAGGATTGGCAAATTTGCCACTGGCACCCTGTGCTCTTCACAGATGAAAGCAGGTTCACACTGAGCACATGTGACAGACGTGACAGAGTCTGGAGACGCCGTGGAGAGCGATCTGCTGCCTGCTATGGGGCTATTATTGTAGCAAAACTTCCGTGTGTCCGTAACTTGCGTGTGTGCAATGCAATCTGTGTGGAAACTTGTGTGTGCGTATCCCGATCCCTGTCTGTATTGTGATTTGTGTGTGTGTTTCGATTCCTGTCTATATTGTGATTTGTGTGTGTGTGTTTCGATTCCTGTCTATATTGTGATTTGTGTGTCCGTATTGCGATTTGTGTGTGCGTATCCCGATCCGTGTCTGTATTGCGATTTGTGTGTGTGTATTTAGATTCATGTCTGTATTGTGATTTGTGTGTCCGTATTGCGATTTATGTGTGCGTATTACGATCCATGTCTGTATTACGATCTGTCTGTAATCAGATTTGTATATGTGTAAATAAATGGGAATAAATGTTGTAGGGAGGTCATATAGGCACGTGGAGGCCACACACAATACTGTGTCAGTGTATATGCTGGATTACTAGTAAGAAACACTTTAATATCGTAGCTGGTTGTTTTGAAGATAATTATAACAATTTCACACAATATCAGGTTGTTAATTTGCTGTACAACTTTGGGCAGTATTTCACATGTTAGTTATAATTTAGGCTTAAATGCCAAATTAATCTAGCTGACAAAAAAAACTTAAATTCCACCACTGTTTCTGTAACAGTGCTTTTCCTGTAACAGCTTATCGTTTATTAGAGTAGCCATCCTGTGGAGAAATGTGCAAGCCTTTAAGTTCCCATCATCTGGCAGGATTTGCTCTTCTGCTGGGATTGCACGGTAAACATTTGTCAATAGATATTTGTCAACAGACATAAACCCAATGCTTGTTTGAATCTTTAAAGCAATTGTGATGTACGAGTTTGCGGCAATGAATAATTTACAAGTTGGTCAATTTTTCTATTGACTTGGATACACCCTTCATTTGCAGCTGACAGGTTAATAAAGGCCCGGAGCTGGTTCCAAATTAGTTACCTCCTTAAATGATAGCGAGTAACCTAAGAACTTAGATTTAAAAAAGACCACTTAGGCTGAGGAGAAGCTTTATAATTTAGAGCTACTGAATAATGAACCTTGTGGAGGTGGTGTGATAGGCTGCGTTGAGTACTCGGCTCCCAGCCATTGTCCTTGCATTCTTCCACGTCGTGCAGAGAGAGAGGCAGATTTCAGGCCACATCACCTCAGAGCAGAGCAGCTCTGAAAGCTCTGGGAATGGGAGATGGAAGTAATAACTGAGGGCACTAACAGCCCGAGACTCACTCTCTCTGGCACCCGACCCACTCACCCCCCAAGTCTTTCCTTGTCTTTGCCTCTGGCTGTCTGTCACAACTTTCCTTCTCCCTGCTACCACTGAAGCTCACACCTGCCCATTCCTGCACTCTCTCCTTTCCAAAAACACATTTAAAAAAAAAGTTTTCTTTTCCCGTCTCTCCTTCTAACATGTGCACTCAAAATCAGCCTCCCTCCTCTTTCTCTCTCCATCCGTCCATCCATCCAGCTGCTCAGACGCATCACTCAGACTGTGTGTGTGTGTGTGTGTGTGTGTGCTAGAGGGAGTCCAGGTTTTCAGACACTCTCTCCAACCCCGGCTCCTTGACCATTACTACTCCATTATCAGCGGCAATGGAGGGCGCGCCGCAGACGCCTAATGTATCCATTTCCTCCTCCATTTAGGGCTCGGCAGCCCAGCGAGCTCCTGGAGTGCTCCCTGATTGGGATTGAATGTCCATTTAAACTGCCGTCCAGCCACCAGAGAGGGGGTCGGCAGGGAGGGGAGGAGAGGAATAATGGGAAATAGGGGGAAAAGGAAATGTATAAGAGTAAAAATAAAGTGAGACTGTACATATGTTGTGTTGGATGAGCAAAGGAAGCAAGGGGATTGCTCCCCAGCCTCTGATTTGAAGCTCAGATTCTCTTCCTTTCTTTCCCTCTCCTGCTTGCTGTGTCTCTATCACTTATTTTTCCTTTCTTTTTTCCCCACAAACTTAGAAAACACTTGGCGCCGATCCAAGTGTCAGAACTCAGCACTCAGTATTCTCAAGGTGCGCTTCTAAAAGAGGGATTTGGAATTGAGATGATTGGAGTTGGCACATCCGTAGAGGATGGAGGGAGGGATGGAGGGGGGGCGGAGGAGGAGAGTGGAAGCGGGTGAGACAGAGAAAGAAAGAAACAGGCGGGAGATCTCACACACACACACACACACTCACAGAGAGAACAAGACTTGCGGAGGTGAAACTGTACCTTGTAGGAGTACTCCTCCATTCTTTCTGAAGAGGGGACTCCCCGACCACAATGGAGGACTAGAAAGGAGAGAGGAAGAAGGGGTGGGGAGGTGTGGAGAGAAAAAGAGAAAACTGGTCAATCATTTGATCATGTTGCAGTAGCCAACCAGGCCAGCCGAATTCATCACGAGGCGGGGAGCAAGGCAGGAATTTGAGCCCATAAGCCAGTGCTTCTGATTATAGTGATTAGATTCCCGGGTGTCCCACTGTTGCCATTATTCCCTGTGATTACCTCGGAGAATTACAGCCTCGACGCTGTAGTCCATGGGGGTAATTTCTCATGACAGCCCTCCACCGCCCGCCACTCGTCCATTCACACACATTAACAAAAAAAAAAAAGAAAAGAAAAAAAAGAAAAAGAAAAAGAAAGAAAGAAATCATCAGCGCACAAACATTTAACACACACTCATGTCAGGCAGGCATGTTTAAGACCGATCGGCATACAGCACGTGACACAATAAAACACAGACACACGCACACTCAGGAATACACAAAGCCGGGGACTCAGTTTAGGTGATCATTGCACCACTAATGAGGGAGGTAATGATGGCATTTCTCACACAGACAGAGATATCTTCACTCACACATACACACAAAAGAGATGCTGCTGGATCTATAATTTCAAGACAGAGGGGGGGAAAGGGGGAAAAAGAGAAAGAGGCTTTTCCAGGTTGAGTGGTCTTTAGCTCACCATCACCGTCTGACTGCTCGCATTTCTCCAGTCAGACGAGCTGTTCTCAAGCACGGTCGGCGCGTCTGACAACATGGGTTGCATATATGCACACATACACACACACAAACACACACGCACTGGGGAGAGAAAACACCTGGGGACGTCGTGAACTTGTTTTCACTCATTTGGAGAGTTTCCTTTGTAATATGAGTTGTGTTTTTATGTTAAGCTGCTGAATGAGAGGATTTGGACGCCTGCACTTGTGAAGCGGTTCTCACCTCGCCAGATGCCGGGGAAAGACGGACACACACAGACGCGCACACACACACACACACATATTTACTGTACATGCACACATACAAACGCAGCAAAAGCAGCAAATTTCAGCCCCTGAGCCACCTGCTGTTGCCATGGAGAGTTGCCACATTGCGTTGCCACGGCGATAACATATTTTTCCTGCGTTAACAGCCTGTCTGTTTTCCCTATCCCCTTCCCCCTCCCCTCCCCTCCGCCCCAATCCCCACCCCCGCCCGTCTCACCCCCATCACTCTCCCTCTCTCTCTCTTTCTGTCTGTCTCTCCTACCTTCCCCGTAACCACATCTCTCTCTCTCTCTCTCTCTCTCTCTCTCTCTTCAACAAATGGGTTTGCAGTGCGACAGCACCTGACTTATACTACATGTGTTGCCATGGCGGCGTTCCCGTTGCCAAGGCGACCCTGTGCATTTAATGCAGTGGGCGAGGGGCTAAACTCACCGCTCCCCTCCCTCTACCCTCTACATCTACCCTCGCCAGGGATAAAAGGAGGGAGAGAGAAATGGAGGGAGAGACACCCTCCTCCTCCTCCTCCTTCCATCCAGATGCTGATGGGGTGTGAAGGAATGCACCATGGAGCTGACCTCCTACCCAGTGTGCTCTGTCTCTCTCTCGCCTTAACACACACACACACACACACACACACACACACCATTACATGTGTCAGACACATACACACACGCCCATTTAAAAAGACATGCATAGCATAGAATTGGACTGAGACACACACACACACACACACACACACACACACACACACACACACTGCACGTGGGGGTTGGCTGCTGTGGTGTGAGTTATTATAGCCCATGAAAAGGCGAGAGGTGCGAGCGACAAACAGCAGAGGACAAAGAAGCGTCACTGCACTCCATCTATTCCTCCCAGCCACTTCCTCCTATCTATCTCTATCATTCTCCCTGTTCATCTCCCACTTCGGTGCTGTATAGAGCGACTTGAGACAGCCCTTGACCTTAACATAATAGACATGCTGTGCAACCATTCACGGTCATTACACTTCATAACATAATATTCTTGAGAGTGAGCGCTCTTGAGAGAGATATTGTGTTATATTGATTAAACTTGAGTTCCAGGATACATATAAAGGACACCGCTAATGCCATGTTCTAATATAGACTTTGACAGATGTAACATAATGTAGCACCAAAAAGACTTTTTCAGAGTAAAATGTTAGCTTTACAGTTTTGATCAATTCTTCTTGATTTAACAAAAAAGTCAAAAGTAATGCATTAATTCACCTTTGTGGTAGTAAACGAGGGTGAAGTTGCAATCCAAACTGCAGGTGGAGCTTTTTGTTGTGCAAAAAAAAAAAAAAAAAAGTGAGTAACAATCATGCACGCTGACAGATCCACCTCCATAAGAACAATGGACTCTATACATATAGTGAAGAACGTTCGATTTAGTTGAAAGCACTCATTAAACTAATAAGTTGATTCTGAGTTGCCTTTTTTTTCATCAAATTGGTATCCAAGGTCAAAAACATACACCAGGTATGAAACATTAATGTTATCTCTGTATCTGAAAAGTAGAGTCAACATGAAAATGCCTTAAACCTGCATTCTTTCTAATGGCCAGCAGTGGCAAAAAGAGGTCAGATTTTAGAGAAATCTTCTCACTTCTCACTTCTTTTTTTTTATGATGACATCATAAACATTTTTCCTCGTGAGCTCATTGAACTCAATGTTGTGTTTATATTAGAGATTTATTTTTTGGCCTTCAGCTTTATTTGACAGAGGTACCCTGAAGATTTTGAAAGGAAAGTGGGGGAGACACGCGGCAAATGGCGGCATGGTCGGGATTCAATCCAGCGCCGGCCGCATGGCCTAGCAGCATTCCTGGTTGCCTGCTCAGGCCCTCAATGTGGTGTTCATTTTGTTAACTATGGTTGCATTTAGTGCAAAATAGACAATTAAGGTACGAGTGACTTGAACTTAAAGTTCGATATCATATTGGGTTTTTGGTAAGATCAGCTTAAGAGTGCACATATGTGGATACACAGAACAAGTTGATGATGTTAAGGTTGATATGCTAGCTTTTATATACAGTCTATATTAAAAACAAACAAACACGCCATTATATTTTTTTCTGACACTTGATACTTCCCCTGCTGGTATGAGTTATTACTCAGAGTTGTGAAGAACATTAATAATTCTTGACCTTTGAACTTGTATTTTTACCCTTGAATTTAACATAAATCAGTTTAAAAGCTAATAATAAATTCCTTCAAAACTGCTTATACTGAGTGAAGTTTTAGTTTTCAGTCTTTATGAACCTGTAGATCCAGCAGGTCAGTGTTTCTGATCAAAGGACTATAAAAGGGGCTTTCATGTTTTATGAAACATGCTGTGACTGTGCATTACGGTCCAGCCGGTACATGTCTAAGGCACACCATAACTTCATTACAGACCACCATTTCAAAAAGACTTGTTGTTCAAACGCATTTAAAAGGTTTTATATGTTTTTTACAAGTTGCTCCCCTTACTGTGGACAAAATAACACAAGTTATAATGGGAAACATAAATCTCATCATTTACTCTCACCACTGATAACTGAATTCTTATTATTATCTAAATATTGAAAACTCTACTTAATAAATCGACTGAAAGTCACAATAACCTGGGTAACTGTTTAATTTATTCTCCATGTCCACTGTTTCCTGGTTGGAGTTTCTTCATTTGCTGCATTACCCTGATTAATATATACCTGTACATACACAATGAACAGGTGCTGCATCCCAGTGGGCCTGCAGCTTCCCCTCAAAACAAGAAACAGACTCTCTCATTTCCTGCTGTGTGCCACAATGCAAATGAACCCCTTCCACACACACACACACACACACACACACACACACACACACACACACACACACACACACACACACACTCCAATCCCCATTCCCCTTCCCTCCATGACCTCTCCCTGCACCCCTCCACCCTCCCCATGTTCCAAATCCAGCCTCCAATTTGTTCCACTTCCCCATACCTCATTGTTCAAAATGACACTTTTACATTTTATGGTGAACCAATTATTCAGTCTTACACAGTCCGCTGGCTCTGCAAGCCAACCTACCCGGATCAACCGGGGAGCGGGGTGTAGGGCGGGTGGTGGCTGTGTATTTGCTGAGAGAGACAGAAAAGAGAAGAAGCGGATGAATGAAAAAAAAACCCCAAACAAACAAAAAAAACAGACAAACCCCAAAACAACTAATAGTAGCTCTCTCTGACATATCCATCGGGATGAGCAAAAGCGCTGGAAACGGAGATGTTAGCAAACAGAGAGGATGGAGGGAGGAGGTGAGGTCAGGAGAGGAGGGGAATGTGGAGGAAATGACACAGGTGCAGGCTGCTGCACTGTGGAGTGTTTGTGTGTGCGTGTGTGTGTGCGCGTGTGTGTGTGTTTTGGGAGGCTGCGAGCAGTCAAAGAATAAAGTGAATGTAGACAAAGGAGGATTTAATTGAATGATAAAGTGATGGAGAGAGAGTGAAAAGAGAGGAGAGGGAGAGAGAGGGAATAAATCACAGCAGGGATAAATAAAGAAGATGGAGTACTGGGTGCCCCACTAGTTGTAATGTATGCCTGAGGATGAGCAGGAGGGTGTGTGGGATATTAAAAGAGGAGACAAGAGCGCGAGAGGAGCAGAGGAAAGGCAAAACTGGGAGAAAGGAAAAGAGAAGAAAGGGTGAGATGGGGGGGGGGATGAGCAAGTGGAGGGAGAGAAAAAAAAAACAACGCTTTTTACCTGCGATGCGCCTGAGGGGGAGGGAGACAGGAGGAGGGACAGGAGTGTTGTTGCATGAAAACAGCGTGCAAAAAGATTTAAGGAAAGGATGGTGCAGGTCAGGTATATAACGCCTGGAGAGAGTGGGCGTAAAGAGTAACAGATGGAGAGAGAGGATGGAGAGAGTAAGCAAGCAGATGAGAGTACAGGTTTTATGTTATATGTGGATGTTGGCACTGAAGTCCCCGTTTCATTTGCTTTTTATTTGCTTCTTGGAGATCCACTTATATCAGATAAATACTACGAGAATGAACTTATCTCTCTCTGGATAATTTATCCTGAGAACTTTCTTTTTCATTCCGCAAGTAAACAACGTCTTCCTCCTTAGAAAATTGTGAAACAAAAGAGGGAATCAAGCAGCCTACACACACGCCGCTGTACACACATTCACAAAAAGCTCTCGTTTCAAAGCCTTCCATGTTCGGCTTTGTTCTGGCCGTAGATGGAGAGTCCCCACGTCTTTAAGAAAAAGTCGAGCAAAGAGTTAGAAGGGCCTTTCAGGTCCTATAGTGGACTAATAACTAATGAACAGTACATACTAAGAGACTGTTAATGTTTAAGTTCAAATAGTTAATTTGTTCATCTTTCGATTGTTGTGACTGTGTGATGTGATTTCCATAGTTTGTGTGGCTGAGAGCTGTACTAACTTTTACCTAGCAACTGGAGCTGACTGGTTTCTCCTCTGTGGTTCTTACACTTAGCCTGCTTGATTACAGATGACCACTATTCTAATCTCCATTATTTAACATCATTATTCAGTAACTTAATAAACTTAAACACATGATCTTGATCACTGAAATCTTGAGCTGCAATAAAGAGTGAGTGGCTTTAAGCTGATACAGAGAGAAAAAGTGCAACACTGGGAAGGAAAGGGGTGTGCTTGACTCATAAGCATAGATACTATAAAGATGGGCGTAGCCGTTGTGGCGTCAGTAAAGTCTCGTTATGAAGCCTCGAGCTGAGTGAAGGCTGGATCTTACTGTGAAACTGAGGACACCACACTCGTACCTTGGATAATCCCCCTTTCTGACTCTAATAATGACCATAATTTGCAAAATGAATCTCATCTTTTATTCACTAAAACCTGAGACAAGAGACTAAGCCCACAAAGTCATCAGGTCACAGAGCAAGAGAGCTGAGAGCTGCTTTCCCATAGACTTCTGTACAATCAGAGCTCCTTTTCAACCAGAGTAGGTGCCCCTGCTGGCCATTAAAAATAATGCAGGTTAAGGCACTGCTGTAGTCTATGTTTGGCTTCACAGCAAAAATAAATGTGAAAAAGAAGTCATTTTAACACAATTATTTTCTTTTTATAATCACTAGATACAAATTTTAACTGACATCAATACTCAATTAATCGCTCAGCTTTATTTCACGGTATGACGAGTTGTGCTCTGTCTCTATATTAAGCAGAGCTCAACTGATTTATTGGTGGGCCAATATTATCGGCGGATGTTAGTTATTTGCAGATCTATCGGTATTGGCATTCAATGGTCGATAAATGAAAATGAAGGGGTAAAGCCATGTTTTAAATATTGACGTTGTATAGTTTGTCCACCAGATGTGCTTGTAAGGCCACAAACAACCACCTGGTGTGGGCAAACTCGGGATGAGTGTAAATAAATAACTACAGATAACAAATCTGTTTATGTTTTGTGTGTCTGAAAGCCAAACATATTGGCTGATATATTGAAATATTGGCATCAATATTAACTGGGTTCCAATATTAAGCACACTTAACCTAAAATAAAAGAAATCATTTACTTTATCCCACTACATTAAGGTAATTTGACTCATCATTTAAGCTACTCTAGTTTGCCATCTTAATTTTACTAATTATTTCTGAGGTGCTGTGTACACTTTAAAGTAAAGGAACTCGTTATAATTTACAGTGTAAAATATAATATTAGAGCAGCAAAGACTGCAGCAGAAAGCCAGACTGATGAGAGATGCTCAAAAAAGTCTTTAAAAAGCAGAGTTAAATACTTTAAGCATGTACAGTACTCAGTATGACATTTCTGGAACACCGATGAATTTCATTCATACCTAAGAGACAATTCAACAAGACAAGTACAAGATACCTTTGAACAGGTGGATGCCACAGATTCTCTTGAATCACTCTTACTTGCCACCTAAGAATGAATCTGTTCATTTCTCTGAAGTCTCTTAGGAGAGAGAAGCATGACTAGAGCTAGCAGTATACTTTAGCATAACGTATCTGTGAACTGGTTTATCAATTAACCAACCAGGATTATCCAACCCAGTTCACTCAGTCAGTGGATGAGAGAGTCTGTCTTACCTGTGGTGAAATGTTTGCGGTAGGGTGGGTGGGGAGGTGGAAGGAGTGGTCAGGCTGGGCGAGTAGGGATGGTATGGCGTCTTCTTCAGAGCCTGGATCAGGTTGTGCCTATACTCCGGATCTATGGACCACAGAGAGCCTTTGCCTATGCTCTGAAAGAGGAGGAGAGGGAGGGAAGAGTGGAACAGAGACAGAAAGACAGATGAGAAAGTTGTTATTGGAAGCATTATCAGGGCCCTCGAAGCACATCACAAACACAGCACACTGAACTGAGCTGCCAGGTCCAGAGCCCGAACACAAGCTGAAACCCAGACCTTGTACAGGATTATTATTTATCAAACCACATGCACACACAACAATCCCGCATTCCCACTGAGAAAACAACTTTCCTTGCATCTACTGGCTCAAACACAGGCGCCTCACTCCCAAAAAACATCAGCCATACGAACATTCCCATATTCCCATGGAAGATAACACTCCGAGGAATGAGAATTAATGCATCCTCAAAGCCACCTTGCTCCATATTTTCCAATCCTCTGCTTCTTCTTGGGAAAAAAAAATCACAGAGTTTCTTTCTGATTAAGACACAGGCAAACTCTTTAAGTTTTTCCACCCCAGATGGTGCATATTTTTAGATCAAAGCAGATTCCCCCCTCACCTAATGAAGTCGTTGGCCCCCAATCTAAGTGAAGCCAGCCTATAGATTACAGAGAAAGGGTGCCATGAAAATAGACTCTCTGTCTCTCAGAGCCTTCACTGTGCTTTCATGTCTTGTCATCCGAATTTGGAAAAATTGGGTGGGTTTGGTAGGGCAGAGACAGAGACAGAGAGAGAGGGAGGGAACACAAAGTAAAAATAAAATTTAAGTTGTCACATTCAACTCACTTTGTAGCGCAATAGTGTGATATAAAAAGGGTACAGGCTATGGGGTGGGGAGATGTCATGTCAGCAATAATAGATTTTTGGGGTCAATGCTGACTTTTAGGGAGTAAAAAATTGCCTTATTGTTAATGATTTATACATATGACACCATTTTACACCAAGCACCTTTTTCTACCAGCCCCTTTAATAGTACACCTTGCTGCTACTGGGTTGGACCCCCTCTTGCCTTCAGAACTGCCTGATTTGTGTGTTATCCTGATGGAAGCAGCCATCAAATGATGGGTACGTCCATGGGTATCTCCCACACCATTACACTGCAACCAGCAGCCAGCACCACTGATATGAGGCAGGATGGGAGCCATGCTTTTGTGTTGTTTCCACCAAATTCTGAGCCTAGCATCCAAAAGTTGAAGCAGATGTCGAGAGTCAACAGAACCGGCAATGTTTTTCCAGTTTTCCATTGTCCGATTACCATGTGCCCGTGTAAGCTGCAGCCTCATTTTCCTGTTCTTAGCTGACTGGAGTGGCACCTGGTGTGATCTTCTGCTGCTGGAGTCCATCTGCTTCAAGGTTTGGCATGTTGCGCATTCAGAGATGCTCTTCTGCATACCTCGGATGTAACAAGTGGTTATTTGAGTTATTATTGCCTTCCTATCAGCTCAAAGCTGTCTGGCCATTCTTCTCAACAAGGCATTTTCACTTCCCAGTGAACTGCCGCTGTTTTCTCTTTTCAGACCATTCTCTGTAAAACCTGGAGATGGTGGTGTGGGAAACTCCCAGCAGATCAGCAGTTTCTGAAATACTCAAACCAGCCTGTCTGGCACCAACAACCACGCCACATTCAAAGTCACAGACACACTTTGTGTCTGGCTGCGTTGACAATCAGTTCAACAGGTAAACCTGATAAAGTGGCTGATGAGTGTATGTTCTGGTAAGAAAAAGTAATTACATCTTGATCACATATAAGCTAATAGAGACAAATCTGCAATAGGTCAATTTCAGCAAACCGATATCAGTCTGACATATAAAGCAGTGGGAGGCTTTTATTTAGAAGTCAAGTTCAATGTTTCTTAGAGTAGAAGGGAACGATCACAATACAGGGTAGAGTGATGCATGACTTAAAAAGAATTGCAGACAGGAATGTAAGATAGAAGGCTCAGTTGTCCAGTGGACCTCCTACTTCTGGGTGCAGGAATCTATGAAGAGGGAAATGTCACACATGCAAAGTCGTGCAAGTGAATGTTAATCAGGGATTGAGGTGGATGAGAAATATGCACCATATTGCTTTCTCTACATTAGAGGGTCAGACAAAAAAAAAAAAGCAACCAAAATTACAATGACATGCAGTTTTATTTTTAAATCTCTGCTATCCTAATCATCCTGTGGCCGCTCAGTTTGAAGTATTCATAAAACTTCACAATATTACTAATATATTCAACAAAGATTGCAATATCAAAGAAGATATTACTAATATGTAAATATTTAAATCAAGATGAAATGACAGATTTGGTTGTAACACCCGATTAAATCTGAAGAGAACACAAGAAAGAAGCAGCTGCAAATAGTTGCTAATGCCTCTGCACTTAACTGGAAAAGTGTACAGAGCTCTCTTAAGTTTAAGTGTGTTTTTGTTTTTACTTTGTCAGAAGAAATTATACAAAAAGCTTTTGTTCTTAGGTTTGTGAGTAGGGCTGGATTTTAATTTTTTTTTTCCCCTTCACTACATTTCTTTCAAAAACAGACCCTGACTAAAAGGCAGGGGAGTGATGTGCTTTACTGCAGCTCCGCTCTGGTCAAATATTAGAGCAGTAGGTCACATTTATATATTACCCACCTCTAAAAGAAAACATTTGTTTTAAAGTGATCAAACATATTAGAATAAAAAACATGGACATCTGATGTGCTGCAGCACAAGTCCTGCTGTGGGCTTCAAAACTTTGTCTGCCTTCATATTCATGTCTGATATCTGACTTTATCCTTCAGTGCAGACTTTATCGTTCTCCACTGAGCAGTGACCATACAGAAGCTCTTGCATTTCTCTGTGTCTCTCTTCATCCTTAGACGTCCACTCAATCTGAGTCAAAAACTGTGCTGTGACCCACTGCAGCTTCTGACCTTGTAAGAATGCAAGAAGCTAATAGGATGTGTGTGTACCGTTGATCCCCCCCCCCAATTTGGATCTTTGCATTAGTATGTCAGACGTGTTGAACACAGGCCATATGTGCCCTGTTCTGCTCTGTGTGTGTGCGTCTGTGTGTGAGATTGTGCACGTGGGTGAATGTGTGTGTGACGAGTTCCCTGGGGAGTGTGATATTACCCAGCGTGGTGTGCTCCTGGGAGTGCTTCTATTACTGCCAGCAACGCCTCTCCTGGAGAGCATGATATTACACACACATACACTCGCTCCCACAGAGGTGACCCCCACTGGGCCAAATTTCCCCTTGCACCTCCAGCCCGCCAGCGTCTGTATATGTGTGTGTGTGTGTGTGTCTGCTGTCTGCCTGCTTTCCAGCCGACTGAATCAATTCTCTCTCCAGAATCTCTGTCCGCTGGGGCCCCTGCCGCTGCCAACCAGCCAGTGAGCCAATCAAAATGCTTAATCTGTAGCCTATCTGTCGATAGGCCAATCACAGAGCGCATCTCACAGGAAGGGCCTGTCACCTGGGTTAGAGCGGTCGCCCTGGCAACAAGCATCATAATCTCGGAAGCTAGAAAAGGTGATAAGGATTTTTTTTCTGATAAATTTGCAAAGAAATTGGTCTAAAATTACTGAATTTTCAAGACTAATATAACATCACGATTTAGATTTAGAAAATTTTATTCCAATCTAGACATTTCATGTATTTTTTCGCTCAAACCTTTTCACCATTCAAGGCCATGGCTAAGGGGGGACCAAAGGTGCATCACCCCCTGTTTCAGGGATGTGCTGTCCTATCAGTTCATTCATGGGTGGAAACTACAGCAGGGACAAGGGAGTCTGGATCCTTTTTTCCTGTGAAAATCAGTATTGCCCTCATGACTTCCTGAATACATCACTGTAAATAATAACATTAAATTAATATTTAACACGCACTGAAAGCTCTTGTTCTAACTTTAGATGCCTCACAGTGGTTTGGCTCACAGCTTACCATCCCTTAAAAAAAAAAACAAAGGATGTGTGAGACATTGTTCTTTAATCCGACCTCTCATTAGAAGAAAACAAATTTACAGTTCAAACTAGACTCCATTTCTTTTGCTCCATTACCTGCCGGTCAAATTTTGTGCTTCAGTGAGGCTGCCACATTATAAGAGGGCAGCCACGTTTCCTAATCCAGATTTATGGAGGCAGGAGGTCTGTCCACAATTTAAATCATTATAAATCACTGAATTTTCAGCCGGTGTTCAAATAGTTTGGTACTTATTTCTGACAGAATTTTATGTTTTCAAAAACAGTTCTTGCCCTCGTCTGTGCCACCCTTTAAAAAAAAAAAAAAATCTTGTTCCCTTTTAGCCTCTCTCCACCGAGATGAGGACTTTATTTTGGTATTTAGTTGTGAAACTACGCAGTGCATTAGGTTTGGAAGTTTAAGCATCATTAGGCTTAAAAAGAAATGGATTAATAACTGACTAAGGAAACATCAGTGCTTTTATGCCGCTGTGGAATTCTGATTAATCTGCAGGTACTTTCATGATGAAGAGCACAAACTGGAACTTGCCTGGGACACATCACAATGTGAGTAAAAGACAAAAGGGGAAGAAGGGGGAGACAAAGGCGGGGAGACAGAGTGCGAGAGGGATGACTGTGTGTGTTGCTAACATCTGTTTCCTGTGTTATATAAGCTGTGGGGGCTGGTCTCCTTTGGAAATGGGAGATATTTTAAAAAAAGTCCTGCTGCCACTGACCCCGCTAACATACACTCCTGCTACTGCGTTACTCACTACAGTGATGATCTATCACACGCAGAAATCCTCATATGTGCTGCACATCATGACCTAACCTACACTATACCTTAGAGTTTCCCTAATTTTAGGCTAAATCTATCAAGTTTACAGGGAAGGAAACACAAACAGTATTGCATTGTTTACACTAAGACTACCCTTTCTACTCTCTAAACCTACCTGCCAAGATCAGATTATTCATGCTACTCTCCTCACTTTCAACAGGTTGTATTGCCTATTTTGTTGATTCTTCCTCTTGTAAAATGAAGCTCACATCTACACTGATATGTTCATTTTTAAATGGTCTCTGTCCAGACGAGCATTTTGGCACCAAAGTGTCACCGTCCACACCGACGTGCTCAGAAAGCAGAGTCAGCATCGCCTGTAATTTGTTGCCCAGAGTAAATTAAGCAGTGGAAGTCGAGGCTTTGTTTTCTTATGGAAAAGGTTCAAGTAACGGCAGCGTGACGAATCCAAAATGGGCGCGTGCATTTCTGCTCCTCCAGATTAAAATGCAATCCCAGAGTGTTCAAAGTAAAATGGGGTCAGCAGTGTTTTCCCGACTGAGCGTTCCTAAAACACTGAAGATACAGTGTATTGTGGTTTCTTCACTTTATAATAAACAAACAGCATCTGTGAGCTCAAGCCTAATTCCAGTTTTTACACTTCTCAGAAGGCCCTGTTGAGATGAGATGCCCCATTTCCAAGCTAAGGCTAACCAGATACCACACAGACACTGCATGACTCACAGAAAAACCTCCTTACTGATCTAATAAGTGAGGATCAGCTCATCCACCGCGTCAAACAAGATCTTTTAACTCTCTTTTCCCTCCCTTTAAGCCAACTTTCCTGTGATTGGTTGCCCCTTACAAACAGAAGCTTTGAACAGTAGGCGAGTTATCGGCTCTCACTGACATCATCCAGAGCCAAGAGTAGAATAACTGTGTGAACCTGTGTGTTCAGAGCAGTGTAAAGCATGAGCATTTGGCTCATAGGGATTACCTTCGTGCATGCGGACCTCATTTTTTGAACCTTTGGCCATGTTTAATATGAGAATCCATTGCTCTGAAGGTATAAACGACAAAAACAATAAATTCATCCAACTAATACATAATGTCTGCGTATATTCAAAGCTATCTCATATTCCTCAGTGCCACAAAGTGCAACAATCTTGCATTAATGTACAGCATCAGTTCACTTTCTAGGCAATCCCATATATATCATCTATATATCGTAGCTGTAAGAACCCACCGGCATTAAACTCTGTCTGCATGCTCAGCGGGAAACGGTACCCAACAATTTCCTTCTGTCTGAGTAATGTTTGCTAAAGTCTCCAGCTGTTTACAGAAATTACCTAATAGTTTTAAAGGTTAAGCTCGTCATTAGAATTAAACGGGCTCAGTGCCACAGGTCTGAGAAGACAGAAAGCAGCGCGGAATTATAGACTTCGATCGTTTCATCGAAACTGTTAACAAAACGTATCCTTTAACTACTCATCAGTACAGCTATATATCCTCTACTGAAGTAACAGCTTTAAACAGTTTTATCATCATTAATAATGGCATCCATGCACCGCAGAGACCCATTTCAGCAGTTCGCGCTGGCTATTATGAGAGGAGAAAGTAAATTTTGTTTCCAACTCAACAGTGAAATGAGATTAAAAAAGATGTATGACGCACAGAGAGCACAGAGCTACCACTCTGCATGGAAGCATCAGTGTAAGAGGCTTTCTTGTCCACGGTATTTTCGTGCGCAACATGACTTAACCTATACTACCAATCTAAAGTATCAGGCCTTCATACAATCTCATGATGGACATCCTCAGATGAAGTAAACGTTTTAACCTCGGCTTTTTAAAACCCTGATTAACCCGCTGTGACACAAGGATCCATCTTTACTTACACAGAGATAATCAGGAGGATTAATAATATACCAGAGGACTAGTGCAGCATGGACCAGATACATGTCTGAACACTAATTCAGACATTGAGTAAAGCTGAAGATATGATGTCCGTGGTTCAGAAGCAGAAAGTTTAATACAAAGTAAAGAGCGCTGCAGCAGAGGAAAAAGGGAACACGGAGATTTTATAAAGAGGAAAGAGGCGAGAGGAGTGGAAAAATACAAGAAGGGGAATATTCTTTTGAAAAAAGGTACTTGAGACAGACAATTTCAGCACTCGTTGAAAGCCATTTGACAACAAAAGGACAAAGAGGCGCAGTTGGGAATGAACATTACACGTTGGTTGGACAGCAGGTTATTTTTTGTCAGGACATAGAAAAACGGAGCAGGGGTAATATGTTGAAATGTCTTCTACAGGTGTTACGAATTCACTTTTCCTCCACAAGTAACAAAGCAGTTTCCCATGTGGTTTTAATTGAGTCCAGAGTTCTTCCCTGCGTGTGATTCTCATGCTGCTGTCATTCTTTTCACTTCAGTTTTTTTATTTTTCCTTGCATTGGTGATTACAACTGTGTTTTGTCAATGATAAAGACAAAGCAAGCTCTAGGAACTTGCCAAGACTTAATGCTGTTGCTTGCAGGTTCCAAAAAGCCACTCCTCTTCTGCTGCTGTGAACTGATTGCAGGAGGGGTGGTTCTCTCGCGGTCCTCAATGCAAAAATGCCAAATATATAAACACTGATTGCCCAAGAGACACAAACTGGACTGAGTCCAATGGAAGCGACTCCCGAAGCACTTATGATATGCTGTCATTAAGCAATTAATTTCAGTGAGGTCATTTGGGTTTTGGTTCCCTTTTGTCTTGTCATGGTGGCATCGTTTTTACACCTGTGAAACCTCCCTGAAATGTTGCAAGTACCAGTCTTACAGATATTTACAGTCAATCCCTGAGGCTGCACTGAATAAAGGCCATGTGATAACAAGGCTCATGACTTATGACTCACAATGACATTAACAAACTTGCCACGGAGCAATAACACACAGGCAGAGATGCATTTAATGATGGCTTTCATTTTGGCTAATGGAAGCATTAATATTGGGCCTTTTATGGTGGATTTTGAGTCATGTTTTTCCTTTTTTAGCTCCCTGTTGGCCTCCACTGACTTCACAGTAAAAATATCTGGTATATTAGCTGCTAAATGCTACACCACTTGCCAACATTTCACTGGTTGTTATTGAGAAGGTAAAGAAAGCAAGTGGAAGCAAATCCAGGAAAAAAAAGCCGCACTAAAAATGGGGTCACTGAGAGCAGACACTGAACCAAAGTGCTAAGTTTCAAGTTGAAAGCCGGAATTTTCAACTAGGATGGCCTCTCAAGTCGGACTTCCCACATGGGAAGTCGAGAAACCCACCTTCACAATCCAAGATAGTAGCAGTAATCTGTACTACCACTGCTGTGTATTTGTCACTTGCTAAATAACCTCTCTCAGGCAGCTTTCTGGTCATTTCTTTAAGTAGTTTTCAGGAACAGTTTTCCAGGCCTCTTCTTTGGAGGTTGGCTGTTTTTTGTTCTGTTTTCAGCCAAGGTGATCCCACACTGCTTCAATACCTCTCTCCAGATCTCCTCCGTACATATTAACAATGATTTGAACCACAAATTTCCGATCTGGACTCATCACTCTGTAAGAGTGACGTAATCAGTGTCATCGGTGATCCGTTGACACAGATTTTCAGTCCAACTCTTGTGTAATTTTCCTCTCTCCTTTCCCCCATTTCCCTTCCTTAAGAATGAGACCATTTCTGTTGAGGCTTCAACAAACAGTACATGGATGAACTGGAGCACCAGGTCTCAGGTCCTGTGTCAGGACATGACTTTCTGTTTATCTGCTGTAGAGTGTTTTAGGCCTGTCACTTATTTATTTTTTTTTGTCATTTAAATCTTTTTGTGTTTTAAGAAAATATTGGCGAAAACCTGCATCATCAGATAGTTTGTAAAGCAGAGCGACTCTGACTCAGTTCTTTACAATACCCTGTACATGTAACAGAGAAGTGTCACAGCTGATGTGGTGAACAGTGAAAAGCTAATAATTATCTTTTCACTTCAGCATACAGTATGTACGCACGCATATCCCATTTCTTTAAAAAAAAAAATCACTGATAAATTTTTTTTTTTTTTAAATCAGTTTTGACTAGTATTTCTTTAAATGTTTTTATGTCCCGGTGACAACTGACATTAAAGTGAAGATAGATAATGCTTCAAAATTACTGCCTAAGTAAGCATCCACCCAGATGCGGCTGAAGATGGCTGTTGAGTTGTGAGACTTTGACGGCACCCTTAGTATCAGCACTGGCTTACAAACACTGCTCTCTAGAAAATCCAATACAATCATATCTGTTTTATCTTTTCTTTTCTTTTCCTTTTCTTTTTGCATTCAGCTGCGGTAGTTTCGTGACTGCACCAATGTCCCGATAAATGAACATCAAAAGCCACCTTAAGTTAACAGATCTTTCTGCGCTCACTTCAGAACACTGTTCATAATGCTTCAAGTGTTAAAACATAAAGGCATCAAGGACGCCTCTCATCTGAACAGGGCAAGGTTAAGTTAGAAGGTGACACACTTAAGTGCAACACCGAGAGACTTCATAGCGAGTTTCAGATTACAAAACTGCCCATTCTCTCCGCTGTGATTTCATAAGAGGCTTTCAGAGATATATCGCTGAGTGTGTGTTTGTGTGTGTGTGTGTGTATACATCTGTGTCTGTTGTGCTGTTACAACACTGATCCACAAGTCTGAGGGCAACAACACTTGTCATTAAGGCATGTCATTCAGCACAGTGAAGAATCCTGTTTGTAAACAAAGCCATGGCAACCGTGGCACTCTCTCATGCTCTCTCTCACAAGTTTGCACTCCCACACGCAAAACTGACAAACACATGCACACACAGACACACAAACACACACACACACACACACACACACACACACACACACGGAGCAGCAAGCTTATTCTAAACTAGTCCCCATCTTGTCATCTGCCTGGATATGACCCAGAAATACAGCCACTGGAACAAATAGGCCACTGTCATATTAATCTCCACCTCTGTAAATTGATGGAAATATAATTTGGTGTGTTCGCAGCAAGCCACGTCTCCACACTTTCCCCATTTCTCTCTCCCCCTCGCAACGATAACTTGACCTCTCCTCCACCAAATCCCTTGTCTTTTTTCTTTCCCACAGTGCGTTACACATAATGATGCCTCCCCTCCCAAAAAAAAAAGAGAGAAAAATATCTTACACCCTGTAATTGCATGCTCAATTCAAAAAGACTTAAACAGGTAAAGGAAAAAGCAAAGCCGGGAGGGACCAAAAAGGTGTATTCACATGCAGATATTCTCACTGAAAAGCTTTGAATGGCAGAGTCTGACTAAAAATGACAGAGATTCTGTAATTGCAGCTTCAGATAAAGCACAGCACTTGGCAGGTAGAGTAAGAGTCTGCAGAGATGTGCCCTCATTTCCACACCGGCGCAGCGCACATCGCATATGCGTGTGTGCAAGGCTTTTTAAGCATTCATGCATACTTGTGAGTGTGCGCGCACTTGTTTGTGTGTCAGACATACCCTGTGTGTTTTAGAGGTGCGTGTGTGTGTGCATGCAAGTGAGCAAGAGAACGGAATAGGTTTGAAGGGTTAATTAGTGTGCTGTCTTAAACTGTGTGCAGTGACAGGAAGACAAGACAAGCTGTCCTTGCCAAAATCACCTCTGCACATGCTGCTCCACACACACACACACAAACACACACAAACACACACACACATACACACGGACATATGTGCATATAACAGAAGATGAGGACATATACTCTTTTTCCCCACTCAACACCTCACTGCCCATTTGAGGCTAATGCACACACAGACACACACATGCACACACACACGCACACACACTTGCCTAAGTCAGTAAAGCCAAATCAGTTTTCCCGTTGCTACAGCAACAGCATACTTTTATATCAACTGCAACCTTGTTACTATGGAGATATGTATACAAGAGAAACTCTGTGCTGTTGTAGTCAAGGGCCAGATGACAGCATAGCATGAGGGTGTGTGCACAAACACACACACACACTATCCTTCATCCAGTTTGTTCTCTCGCTCTCTCTCTACACACACACACACACACACACACACACACACACACACACACACTGCACACATGCACGCACACACAGGGCTCACTCAGGAGAAAGAGTTGAGATTCACACGCCGGTCAAGGAAAGCACAAAGAGCTCTCATATCCCCCCCAGTATGATCTCAATCAGCTAAAAACACGCAAAGCTAGCATTGATCCTCACTGTTTGTGCCCAACCTCCACCACCCACTCCCAACACCCTCGGGCGAGATGAAATCTAAAGTCTGCTGGCATCTGTGTTATTAAATCCTCCAGTATTAATTTAGCGCTAATTGAGTGAGGGATTCATTCCCCGTTTACCCCGAGTCTTTAATGGAGTAAAATCGGGATGAGAAAGCCAGTATAAAAGACTGTATCAAGACTTAAATCAAAAGCGAAATGCTGTTCCCACTGGGGAAGCACATATCATCGGAGTGAAAGAGAACTATGAAAGCAGAGATCATCAACTATTGATAAGGCCGAATCTGGTACAGCTGTAGACAAAATACAGAATATGTTTGACTTCAAGTTGGATATGCCTGCAAAGGGCTGATAACTGTCTGGCCGTGAAATAAGCTATAACCACACATGAGAGAGCGAATAATGGGCCTGTATTTACCATCTGGCTACAGTGATGCTGTACAACGCAGGTATTTAAGATATGGATGAGGAAAAGAAACGGGGGGTGAGGATGAAACGGTTCCCCAAATCCATAATACGTTATGAGTTTCAGGGCACGACTTCGATTCGTAACTGTTTATTTTTTGTTTGATTAATATAAAATGGAATGACATGATAACTGGATCGCAAATTATGCATTTCCAGCTCACTCTTCACCTAATTAATCCTTTACGGTTACAGAATATCACGATAGAGGAGGGTGGAACCACGATATGATACCGTCGACATTTAATCCGCAATTTGTCTGGGTTTCAGAACATCTCTTAACATCGGTTATAATCAGTGGATATATGCAGACCATCACGGATAATTGGATTCAACAGTGGGATGCTTAACATTGCTTGATTATTTAATATTTTCTTGCCTGACTTTTTTTTTTTTAAAGTCTGACCTGTCAGTTATGATTTTGAACCAAGAACAATACATACACTAGCGTATTTTAATGTTCTTTTGCACAACTTTTAATTTATATTAAAAAACTCACAATTGAATATATTTGTTTAATTTTCTTCTGCACCACGTTACAGCACCTTCTTTCAGGTTCACTCAAACAAGTTTCAAAAATAAAGTTCTTAAGGTTTTGTACAAAAAAATAATCCCCTACTGAAAATTTGGTCTGCGCAGCTGTGATGTCACCTCCAAAACACTAGTTGGCAATATTTTACTGTGGCACTGTGTTGAGCTTCTGTACATGGCTGCAATGCAAACAAGAGAGGAGGCTTTGGAACACAATAAGTTCATATTGGTAGAGCTGAGAAAACAAAACAGCACATAGCTCCTCTGGTAGATTTCGGGGCTGAGCATTACCAGTTACAGGTATGGTGGTTACAGGTGCACGATATCTGACATATAAAAGACTGATTGGCCAATCAGCGCTTGTGACCCATTTAAGTCCCATCCCTCCCCCCAAAGAACCACTCAACAGCTGAGCTGGGGAAGATATACACAAGTGGTTTCAAATGCACACTTGAGGTTCACAACAGTTTGTGTAGTGGCAGCCATATCTCATTGTTGTCTTAGTAAAGATGTAGGTAAGTGTGCTTTTTCTTGAATTACCATAATAATACTTATTTCAGTGCTCTGGTGGGAAAAGCCAGAGACAACAATCCTGTTTCCACTTTGGTTTGAGACATTAATAAAGCTGTTAGCTTGTGGAATTTTGCACATGTGTAGCAGACATACAACTTGTGGGGGAAAAAAGTGTTCATCTCTGTTTTGCGGCAAAGTTGACAGATGTTTTAAGCAGTTGTGTATCGGACTTCATTTCAGCCCTCAGATTGAAGGGAAGGAATGACTATGCAACATTTCTCTACAGAACATCAGAGCTCTTTACCTGGCTGCGATCTTTATCCACCTTCTTGAAGCACTTGTTGAGTGACAGATTGTGGCGTACTGAGTTCTTCCAGCCTGTAGGGGCGCTTGCAAAGTAAGGGAAGTGCTCCAGAATCCAGCCGTAGATATCCTTCACTGGCAGCCGCTTGTTTGGTGCATCCTCAATGGCCATAAAGATCAGGCAGCTGAAGGAGTATGGAGGTTTTCGGTTGGCTCCTGCTGCCAAGTCGTACGCTGAGTGCGCATCCCCGAGCAGGGGGTCGTCTGGGGAGGGCGACGAGGAGGAAGGCGAGCGAGGGTGCTGGCCGTCGGGATCCTGCAGAGGGGAGACGCTACGAAGCCCAGAATGGCTGAAGCTGTTGAGGAGGTCGGTGCTCTCGTGGAGCCAGGAGAGGCTGGTGAGCTCTTCGTCCTCGGCCTTGGAGAAGGAGGCGGACAAGGAAAGGGAGAGGTCAGCTGCCTCTGCCTCAGATGCTGCCGGGGCGGCGTCCCCTTGCCGGTACGGTGGGCTCATGCCCTGCGAGGCACTGGCTCCACTACTGGGGCTCTGGGCCTTCTTACTGGGGGGCATGGTGGGTCCCATCCAGCCCAGGGCTCACTCTGCAGAAGACAGCAGAAAAAGCCAGATAAGGTGGAGAAAAGGGGGAACAGGAGAGAAAAGAGACAAGGTTAGCTGATGAAATTGTTGGTTCATTCATTTTTGTTAAAGGCCAAAGGGTGGAGGTACATAACAAGATTTTGACCACATTCCCAATTAGGCTGTGTTAGATCTGAAGGAGAAAGTATACATCATCATTTTCTCCTGGGCTTTCTATCCACTTCTGACTGAAACAGCAAATTTAGTGCTTCATTGGTTGAGGAAATCCTGCCTTGTACAACTACCCTCTAATTACTAGTGTACCAGCAAAGTATTGACATTACATGGGGTTGCTGTCATAACATATGAGTACTGTTAAAGGTCTTATAGTTGCGGGGTCACAGAAATTATGCCAGTGATTTAACATCTCTCCAGCAGGAGAAAATGTAGTTGTCAAACGTGCTGCGACAAATGAGTGCAGAAAAAAACTTTATCTTATTATCTTATGGATTTACAACATCAGAAACAGAGTCCAACGATCAGACTTAGTTCCACAGCGGGATGTGATAGGGATATGATGGGAAAATTTGCCAAGAAAAGAGCAAAACAAATTACAGCACAAGTTCAAATCTATCCCTATTCTAATCAGACCGTTATTCTGCTAACATAAGAGCAATGCTGTGCTCGTTACACGCAGGCAGAGCGCGGTAATTGAAGGGGAACGGGTCTGAGTACCACACCACAATCAGAAGGCTCACAACCCAGGCTTTGATTGTCCTCTAGCACAGACAGCTGTGGGAAGGACCCAGGCAGCAGCTACAGCAAAATGTAATCTGCTCCACTCTCTCTGAACATGTTTCAGAGACTAGACACACACACCCACCCTTGCTTGGGTGCACACGTGCTTGCACACACTCACACGCACACACGTGAAAATGCAAATCTAAATCTAATCTGCACAGGTCCGGATGCACATGCAAACCCAAGCAGGGGTTCTAAAAGGTTGTGAATCCAAAAGCGGATGAAAGCACACACACAGTCGTACGAAAGAACACACACACACACACACGCACGCACACACACACACACACACACACACACACACACACACATTAGAGAGCAGTACCATTAGGACATGAGGATTAAGTCTAGATACGTTCTGCCCGGCCCCTGTGTGGTGCGATCGCTCTCTAATCCAAGGTGATCATCAGCCGATCTGTCCCCTCACTCTGGATGATTGACTGACAGCTGTCACCCATGGCAAGCCGCTGCGCCGTGACAACTGTCAGCTCGCTACAGCTCTGGCCCACCACATCACCATGGCAACAGAGCAAAACAACTCATCTCCTTTTCTCCTCTGCCGCTTTTCCTCCCATCTCGCCCTTTTCTCACTTTTCTCCCAGTGCAGATAACTCTCTTTAACAGTGCTGACAGGCTGTAGTGGAAGGACGGAGCTAAATATAGAATTGTGATGTATAGCAGTTGCTCCACGTATAGCCGGCCAGCCTATAGTCACCTCGCCGCTCCATCTAACTGTCTCCACGGGCACAGGAAAACGCTCAGCGAAGCTTTGATCTCATTTCTCTCTTCTCTCCCCCTCTTTTCGCTCCTCGCACCGTTTGACAGCATGCACGCTCATTCAACAAGCTGTACCTGTCTGAAGGTACAGTGTTGCTGCACCAATATTGACATTGAGCATAATGAATTCAAATTGCCCTGGTGACGATAGCTGAAAATAGTGAGCGCATAATCAAAGAGATGGGCGAGGTGGGAAGGGTGCTTGACAGGCTTTTCAAGGTGTGTGTGTGTGTGTGTGTGTTTATGCATGTGTTTGACAGGCTTGTCACGGTGCATGTGTGTGTTTGTCTTGAGAAGGAAGAAAGGGCATCGGAGTGACATTGTTCCTAGTAGGAGTCCACTGGAATGCAGAGATGGCTCTGATGCTCTCTTTCTCTCTGTCTCCTCTTCCTCCTCCTTGTTATGTTGCCATAGCGGCAAGGGGGCCATGAAACATTACGGCTGACAGTAAAGTCATCTCATTTTACTGTTGCTATGACAACAAACTCCTCACTGTTGGTTGGGGCCATCGTGAGCTGCCGCCCAAGCCTCGTGCCTGAGTGTGTATATGAGGGGATGCATCTGTGAGTGTGTGTGAGCATGTTTGTGTGTGTGCCACCATGTCTCCCATGGGCTCTCATAAAGCTTAACACACTTGCTTGGCTCTAAACAAACTTTCATGCAACTTCTACAGCGAAGCCCTCAGGACCAACTGCTAAAGGACAAAGGCAGATATCGCTCAAGTTCAGGCTAAATGATGCTTGCTGTGTGTGTGTGTGTGTGTGTGTGTGTGTGTGTGTGTGTGTGTGTGTGTGCGGGTGTTAGAAACATCCTCACATTTGTTTGACAGATGGGACTGTGCTATTCTCTCTGTCTTCTTCATTCGCTGGATCTCCTTTGTGTTTGCATGCTTTGTTTTGATTTGTGTTCGTCTCTGTTTGGCATGTCCACATTTGGCTTAGTGTGTGCATGTGTTTTTTGCTGCATTTGTCTATGTGTGTGTGCGTGTGTGCACTGGATTGCAAGTACACTTTCTGACTAGCTGTCTGGTGCATTCTTCATGCAAGTGTCTATGCATACCAATACAATTATAAGCAGCTGAGCTCTGTACAGTGCGCCTGTTCTCACTGTGACCCTGGCACCACAGCAGCACTGTTTCTCTGCACCCTGATAATATGGGCTTTTTAATAAGAATTCATTTCTTTCTGCACTGAAAACATGATTTTTGGAAGGAAAGTGAAAGCCTATACACTTTAGTGAGACTGTTGCAATAGTTATGCTGCCATGAACGCAGAATCCATGAGACTCCAGTAAGAATTCTGGATGCATCGATCCAATGGTTGGATAGGGTACCCTGACCCAGAAAGTGCAAATAGTAGATTAACTGGAAATCAACAGAATAAAAAATTTGGACAGTTAATAAATTGTTTAGGTCACCTACTCATCTCATGTCAGTGTCTCACACTCTCTTTAGCCTTTGATCTAAAAAAATAACGGGTTCGGGCGCTAACAAACATTTCAGTCAGGCCTACCACAAAGTTGGCAGTCATTCATATTTGGTGGTATGCCTCGGTTCTCAATTCAGTTAAATTTTATATATATAGCTCCAAATCAAAACCAAATGTAAAGCAAAGAACCTACAATAATAAAATCTGATGATCCCCCTAGAGCAAGAACTTGGTGACAGTGGGAAGTAAAAACTCCCTTTTAACTGGATATCTCCAGCAGAACCAGGCTCAGGGAGGGAGACAGGACGAAAGACATGCCATGGAAGAGAGCCAGAGATTAATAATAACTAATGATTAAATGCAGAGTGGTGTATAATTCCCGCTGTTCCATATGCATAAAAGCCTAATGCAGCAGCAAGATCCCTATGACATCCAATATGACATTGATTAAGTCAAACCTAGCATGAAAAGGAGGAGCTAAGATGGAGGTGGGTTGCAAAGCAACTTCAGCTGCAGATGCACAGTAACTGTAGGCATCTTAAACAGCACACCCTACATGAGATTACTAATTGGATACTTTTAAGGGTATCAGCTGAGCCATCAGCTGATGGGGACTTGCACTGAAATCAGTTGCTATCAGCTAGGGGTGTGCGATATATATCGTCTACGATAATATCTTAATTGCTGTGTTAATGATGCGTGAGCTGACGTTATCGAGTATGCAACAGACTGGGGAAAAAAAACAACAATCAAAACACCTCGACTCCACGCGTTCACTACTTCATGCTTTTTATAGGCTGCTGCGCGTGCGCATTGAGAGTGCCCATACTATGTGCTAGCATAGCTGCCTAAACAACACACCTAAAGCTGGAAATGAGTGAACACACTGCGCCAGGGGGAAGAAATTCAGACATCGCCAGCCTCGCAGTCTACCACCTTAGATTTAACTCATAGGCAAGTATCATCTTCACTCACAGCAAGACGATGCGGGTTTGATTCCCGGTCTGGGTCGTTATGTGTGGAGTTTACATGTTTGGGTGCTTGTGTGGGTTTCTTCCGGGTACTCCGGTTTCCTCCCACAGTCCAAAGATATGCATGTTAGGTTGATCAGTCACTCTAAATTGCCCGTAGGTGTGAATGTGTGCGTGAGAGTGTGTTGGCCATGTGATGGACTGATGACCTGTCCATGGTGTACCCTGCCTTCTCCCAATGACTCTGGGATTGGCTCTTATATTTTACTAGCTTGCACTAGTAGTAAAATATAAGACTTTTACAAACACATTTTTTAAGTAATGCAAAATATCATTTATTATCGTTATCGACAAAATTACAGAAAATATGATTTTTTTGTCAATATTGCACACCCCTAATATCAGCTGACAGTACACAGATTCCCAGCTGACAGTGACTTTGTGGAAGAATCCCTCTAACAATTTAAATCCGATTTATGAAATAGTAAACACACCTAAAACTTTCATTCTTGTCCTGATAAAAAAAAAAAAGTCCACCAAAAGGCTAAATGTGAGCTATGTTTAGGAGCAATTATGTTTTTGTAAGGGCTTTCTGCCCAACAAAGTATTGACAAAACTAAAGGTCCCCTTTCTCAGTCTGCTGCATGTTTCCAGCTGAATGGAGCCTGTGCTATCAATGTGTGTGACATTAAAAGCAAAACATTTTTTTAATCAATACAGCTTTTTTCTTGCCACATGTGTAAAAGAATGAAGGAGCGGATCAGAGTTCTATTTTAGATCCAAGAGTTAATAGTGGATCAATTAACTTCATTCCATTACAGATAAAAACGGAGGTCAAATCAACCTTCAAATTTCAATGAACTGAACTGGCAGCAAAGATGATCGAAACTGGTGACAAAAACAGAAAATGCCTTCACTTTGAAAGCCGTCAGTGACCGTGATGTAACCCTGCTGACCTCTGACCCTCCAGTCTTTGTAGCAGGAGGCAGAGGGGACCACTGTTTATGCGGAGGGGAGAAGGTTAACAAACTCTTCTGAGAGTGGACAGGGTGCACGCTAATTCATGCGCTCTAATTGACAGCATAATCATCTTGCACTGCATCCATGCTCTCGCAGATACTTATCTAAATCACATGCCACGTTTACGTAATCCTCGGAAGATCTCCGTTCCCTGTTGGCAGCTTTTTCTGTCTTACTTTGCAGTCGTTCTGAGTGCCGAAAGCCAAAGGAAACATTTCAATAATGTGGTTCATTTCGCTGTCTTGTAGTGGAGTCTGCTGTGATATTAGCCAAACTGACTTTCAGCAAAATCCCCAAGTCATCGAATTACAAAACCCCCAAAACCACATCAATGCATAAAAATATTAAAATAAAACCAAGATAGGCTCGAGACATGCTGTCAGCAGCTCATTTAGGCTCTGCTCTGGGCCTCAGTGGATGAAGCGACTCTTACGACTCTTGTCAGTTTGATCGTGGCTCGTGACATGCTGTATGTTGCATGTCATATCTTCCTGCTCCTTGTCAGTCTTCACTATACAGCCCAATAAAGCCAGTGCCACGAAAATAATCCCCCCACCACCACCCCAGAATGGAGTAGTAATAGTAGTGTAGCAGATAGCGGCAAAGAACAGAATAGTGGCTGGTAGGAGTTATTACTTTGCAGAGGGGTGAGCTGAACCTTGTGGCTCCTCTGGCCACAGTGATAAAGCAGAGAGTCAGATGCACCGAGGCAAAACTAATCTGGAGTTTTGATGACAAAAGGACGACCTTTATCCCTCCTACACATACACCGGATGGATGGAAGGGGAGAGGAAGACCAACAGAGAGAAGGAGAAATTGAGAACTCTCTCTCAGACTGGGAAATAATAGCTTTTGCTACATATATGTCAACAAAGGTTGTAGGAAGCCTTGTGATGTTCTCCATTTTCAACCCATGAAATCATTCCCCCATCCACCCTCTGCATTTCCTGCTTTTCCCTGGTGGCAAATATCAGGATTCCAGCCTGCTTTAAGGAAGCAGAGCAGGGCCAATCACATCCAATAAGGTCTCTCTGTGTCCTCCTTTTATGTCATCCACAACAGCAGAGTTACGGAATAAAGGTCAGGGGTGAGGGTGTCCCTGAGGAGTCCTCCTGACCCCTCTGTCTTAGGCGGCTGCTCTCAGCTGCCTGGCAACTAAAGCAGTTGCAAACACATGTGCACATGAACGTGATACAAAGAACAGCAGTTCCCTACTTGATGCCCTGTATTTATTTTTTTATTTATTTAGAAAATGGCTATTTTCTTTTGTTTGCTGCTAGATTTCATCACATTTGATCTAGATTTGAATTTAATTCACAGATTAAAAAGATCATAGAGAAAATTTACATTAACTGACCACCTTTTTGAATATTGTGTATCATACATGTCTATGTCTATTGCTTTTGCAGACAAAATACACTAATATTGCACTGACAAACAAATCCTAATCACTGAGATATAAGGAGGAGCAACACGCCGGAAACGTTCACCATCAAAGTAAAAGCTGTGCCTTACCACTGAAACCAAAACAGTTCAAAAGTCACAGCTTTTACTTTGAAGGTAAATGTTGTCCGTTTCCAATTTGGCTCACACATCTAACAGTTTCTTTACTGCTCGGAGAGTAAAGGGTTTGCAGATAAGTCAGTGTCTTCAATACAAACTATGGTCGACCACAGACGACTGTTAGTGACCAAAGCAATCACAAGGGGCTTTTCAGTGCAGCAACCTTTTTGCGACCAATTTCGCCTAGTGAATGCAAGCTCCCTCAAAGCAACAAGTTGTTGTACAACTAGTTGTACAGTACTTTAGTCAGTTATTTAAGTTATGAAACAACTGACTGACCAACACTGTCACCTCTGAAATGTCAATCACTTAACTATGAGGAGTAAGTACATGAAAACCTCTTTGGGGTTTAAATATTTGTTAGTAAAACTCAAGTAAATGCAAAATATTACCTTGAGCTAGCTGTTCCAACTACATACTGCCAAAAGCACAAAATCAGCAAAGCTATAATTAATAAGGCATAAGAAACTTAACAAAGAAAGGTCAAGGCCCTCGTGTTGCAATGCACACTTAATATTGTAAGTCTGAGTCTAGAGCCTGCTCTGCCACAGGATTAAACATTATCCTCACTGTCTATTGGCAACCCAACTAAGCAGATAATAAGCACATAATATACAGTATATTTAAGGGAACTGAGCCCCAGAACTTTCAAGTTGAAAAATGAAAACATAAAACACATCAATTCAC
The DNA here is from genome assembly GCA_024447675.2 of Pterophyllum scalare. Lineage (NCBI taxonomy): Eukaryota > Metazoa > Chordata > Actinopteri > Cichliformes > Cichlidae > Pterophyllum > Pterophyllum scalare. The sequence continues at coordinate 78,446 of JAMQGT020000523.1, read as the reverse complement.
AGGGCCACTAGTTACGCTTTAAGGCCAAAACCAGGCTGCTTTACTAAAGGAAGCTGGTAATGGACACGTGTAATGTATGGTGCAAAAAAAAGAATCAGAGAGAAGCCAAATCAAATATTGCCAGTGAATGATTCAAGACGACAAAGACACACACAGCCTCCATCCTCCAAAGTAGGCTAACCAACAAAGCAAACAGACATTTGCATCAGGCAAACACAGAGTAAGTTTGGTATGATTCATCAGAAGCCAACGATCATGAAGTCACGCTTATCCTCTCTCTCTCTGTGGATAGCGAACAATCAGAGTCAGAAATACACACACACAGACACACAAACGCAAACTGAGGTTGCGAATGTGGACGCTTGAAGGTGACTTGTGTGTGTGTGTGTGTGTGTGTATGTGTGTGTGTGTGTGTGTGTATGCAGCCTGGAGGTCCCTTGGTGGAGTGCAGGGCTAGCTTGTGTGTGGCGGTCTGCCTGTGACAGTCAGGTCAAGCTTAAAAAAAGCCCAGGCCCAAGGCTCTAGGCTTCTACGGTTATGGCCATGACACACCATAGGCCTGCACAGTTGCGTACCCTCATTCAGTTACTCACTCGATCAGGCCAGTTTTTCTCTCACACACTGGTTTCAAGTCAAGTCAGTGTATTGTCCTAGCATGGCATTCAACACTGTATGTACAGTATGTAAGAGTGCTGTATGAATGTATAGTTAAATGTGACTTGTGGTCTAAAGTACTTTGAATGCTCAGTATATACTAGAAAAGCACTATATAAATTATGCATGTGTTAGATTTATCACTATTAGTGGATGACTTACAGATATTTGTAACACACGCCACCTTTTTAGTTTGACCAAAAATAGAAAAAAACTGACTGTATTAGAAAGATGGACATAACCTCTGAATCTAAAAAGTGAAGCAAATTCAGAAGTGCCTTAAAAAGTGAGAAAATGACATTGAGGCTCACTTAGTGAACAGTTTCCTGATGAGCTTATGGTCCTAATTGCTAGTTTTAAGTCTTCATGAATACAATATGACTTTACTTAGTAAATTATGGTCCCCATTAGTTACAATGTATGAGAAATCAAGGTAGGATCCACCCAGATCCAACCCAAGGTGTGCCCAGAGAGTTGGCTATTCAGTTTTGTACAGTAAGTACAAGTACAAAATTAGCATCCCAACTGATACCAGAGTGAAGAACAGATACACAAGCTAGTTAGCTCTACCTCCAGCTGACCAGTTCTAATCTCTTGTATAAATATAGTTGTGTCCAGTTTCCAAAAACCAATACGCTATGGCAAAAATGCCAAACTAGAGACTTCAAAATGCTGGTCCACAAACTTAACTTGATAAACAATCTGTATATCAAAAATGACCTGTCATTAGAAAAACTGATTACATGTAACTCCCTCTTGAACAACAAATTATCATTCATGCATTTTAGTATCCAAGTAAAACAAGCAAAAAACATATATAAACAGACTTATTTTGTTTGTAACTTTGGCTTAGCTTTCCTGCCATCTTATTGCTAAGCTACGCTAAATACCTCAGAGCTCTAGAGTCACACTTAGCACGCAGACCTCATAGTGTTTTCAGTCTTCTGATTTAATGTAAAATAATTACATTTATTTAAATGTAAAACTACTACAACCAAAGAAAAAGAAAAGCAACACAAATGTTGAAAGCTGACCTGAAAGGATGCTTATACAATGACCAGATCTAATACCAAAGTTAGACTTGATAAAAATGCTATCAAACCCAAGATGATATCAACAACAATAATAATTAGAACAGTAATAAAGATAACACTATCTGACTGCTTCCACCTTTCCTTCCTCTCCTGCTTTCCCTCCTTCATCCAGTCCCTCCACCCCCACTCCCTCTGAGGCCCCCCCTGCCTTTTCTTTTTGACAGTGAGCAGGTCCCTGTTGGCGCTCTGTGCTCTTTTATAAAACTGTAGGAAAGGAGACAGAACGAGAGAGCGCAGGAGAGAGAGAAAGAAAGAGAAAGGGAGACTGCCAGAAACACTATACCATATCAAAGCTGCCAGTGCACAGCCAACACAGCTTTGATAGTGGGCAGAGAAGAGTGTGGGTCACAAAAGCACAAGGAGAAAGGCTCAGTGAACGGTTTAAAGAGGGGAGCGTGATCTATCGGGATCCCCACGTTCAGGGGAGAGTAGGGTGGATGAAGCTTTGAGGTAGTGAGTGTTTTTCAGTTGGGTGTCCTGCAGTCAAAAAGGGAGAAAAAAAAGAAGAAGAAGCAGGGCTCCCTCTCTGTGTCTGTCTGTCTCTCTCCCCTCTGGCTTTTCCACTTATCTTTAACAAACAGCAGCTCAGGCGCTCAGCCACTGGCCGACAGTTTGTCCCGACAACAAAAAACCATGGCAACAAGCACTGGAAGAGCCGGTCCAGTTCCAAAGGTTTGCCCTCTTTGGCTTCCCCAGCTCTGCAGCTTTGGCCGAAACGCAAGATCGGAATCAATAACCAAAACGGCTCAAAGCGGGCGACAGAAGTTTGCGATCAAGAAACCGCACTGGCCTTGTCTTTTGGATAAGAAAGCAGATCAGGATCGAAGAGTTTATTAGATCACCTTTTGGCTCAGGGGTGCAAAAACTGCGTTCCAGTTGAGAGAAGAAAGTGGAGTTTGAAAAATAGCGGAAAGAGAAGGACAAGGGAGTGAGGCAGCAGTTTGTCAGTAACCTATACAGTCCTCTCTGGCCTGCCTTTGCTGACGATACTTACACGGCTTCTGCTGATGATACAACTCTGCTTACATCCTTCACTCCTCCCTCCCACTCCTACAAGCTGTTTTTAACACTGCACAAGATACCTTATGTCAACCGAAACGTGTTCCGAATGCTGACAAAACAAAATTCAGGCTGTTTACAAACTCACAAACAGGCCAAAAAAGAAAAAGTGATATGAGCGATTGCTTTATGGGAGTCGCAAAAACCTTTTTTTTTCGTCATAGGGCATCCTCTGGCACTCAGAGGACTGATTTATCCAGTTGGTGCATTTATTCACTGATCCTTTTCAAAGGATATTAATCTTGGTTATTCAAATATTTCTACAGAGTGGATATTTCTTGAAGCTTCATATGACCGCGGAGGACAAGGTCAAATCTTTTCCATGTCTGCATTTTTTGTCATACCAGGTATCAAAACATTAATGCTTTGATGGCAACAAACTCATAGCATCAATAAAATCCAGCTACGATAAAGTGACTTTGACTTCTCTTCTTAAATGTGTGCTGATATTGAGATTTCTAATGACCAAAAGTAATTAAAAAGTTACAACAGCATGACCAATTAGAAACGCTTAATCTGCAAGTCCCGCCTCCAAATTTCCTGAACATTCAGAGATTGCTACCCCCTGAGATCAGCGGGGTAAAATAATAATTTATATACGTCTATAATTTCCCCGGCTCTTATTTTAGATCCTGCAATAGGGAGGCAACGGGTTCCTCCAAAGGTCCCTTTGGAAAGTTCCTGCAATGAAGGGTTGGGGTGATGTGTGAACCTGGTGGAATTCAAATAACTAAGAATAAAACACAGCTATTTTAACACAAACACGAGGAAATGCTGGGAGAATCAGATGGGAATGCTTCCAAAAATTGCCCTTTCTTACAAGGGTGCTGGTAGGGTAGAGTGTGCAGTATGCTTGGGCAGGTTAAAGAACATCTAATGTTGTGTTCGGCATTTGCATCTATCAGGTATTGTCTATAAAGGTTCAGGGCTGCAGTGCATGTGTGAAACATCTCAAGCTTTCACCTCAGCAAGATAGTTAATGTACTGGTTTGCCTGTCTTAGCAAATTCGCAACCTTTGCAGCCTGATTTTGCAGTCACTTCAGCTGAATGGAAAGAAAATAAAAATGCTATTTTGGGAAGTAGGAAAAACTTGTGCAATGGAGTGAGTGGTTTTGAAAGGATAAAAGCTGAATTTGGGTCATGTGTTTTGTTTTTTCTTTTTGCTGACAGAGAAATGGTTTTCATTTTAACGCAAACACTAGATTACGTTGTGTTATATCCACATACCGTCGTTGCCACTGTACTAATGTAGCCATATTCCTGATGCTCATCACTGTCCCTATGCCTGCTTCACCCTATCCACCTACATTTTCTTTTTTTAATAATCATATGGGAATCCTCTGGACGTAGCAGTTAACTATTTTCTTACATCTCTAAAACAAAAAGTTGTTAAAAAGATCTCTTTCTGCAGTCCCACAATTTGTTTTTGTTACCCGTCTCTGCGGTCAAAACCAAATTAGGCACAAGTGCCTGTGTGTACTCATCTCCCTCTTCAAGGAACAGGCTGCAAAATTATCCAATGCTCACTTGCTGAGTTTACGCGGTTAATGAAGGTTCTTGCAGCAGACACAATAAGGAGTTGCCTTTGCTTTATTCAGTCAAGATTTAAATAGATCTGGCAATGAGCCTGCTGGTTTGACAATGAAGTGTTGTCTACTGGAGTGCTTATAAAGTAGTCAGTGCTCAGCTATGATTGTTTTGGGGTTTTTTTTGCTGTTGTGTTTTTCTGTCTAAGGCTTTAATGTTTGTGCAGATACTGAGTCTTGCTTGGCCTCTTGCAATGGAGGAGGTTTTTAATCTGCAGGGCTACCCACTTTAAACAAAGGTGGAATAACATTTGAGCAGAAGTTCGTCTTTGCGTTGACCCTTTAAGACTTTGCTCCGCAGTGTTTCCACTTAGAAAATAATAAAAAAAAAAATAAATAAAAAAAAGTATGACTCTTTGCTTCCACTCAGCTCACTCTAGGTTGTATTTTCTAATCTGCAGATCCAGAGAAAGGCGGTGAAAAAGAATGAGCATGACCGCAAGTAATAATGACAGGAGTGGACAAGAAAGAAAGAGAGAGTGGGAGTAAAACAGAGAGGGGAGTTATATCCTAGGGTCATTAGCAGCATCTCAAAGTCACCTCGTCTTTCAGCGTATGCTGTTTGACAGGCCCTGCCAACAGAATTAGGGATGAGGGATGATGCTGCCGTGATTAGATGTGTAACTCAGGGGAAAGGCAGGTCCTGATCCATGGTTACTGTACGCTCCCACTCTCACATACAAGCAAAGCTGCAGATGGAGAGAGGGATTGTGGAGAAAAGGGAGCGGGATAAGAGATGCGATAACCTCAGTTTTAAGATGCGGTCAGTTATTGACTGGATAGCCCCTAGATCCTCTATTTCAATGTACAGAGCTGATGCGAGTCAGCCCGATAAACACCACAGGCTCCCCCGATGAGTGAATTGAATTCCCAAATTACCAGGCTTAAGATAACATACCTGGCTAAATTGCCGCTCTTTATAAGTCTCAAATCTCTTTGTAGATATTCATCAAAGGCTGTTTCACTCCTGATGCGGAGAACACAGGAGATGGGAAATAGGAGAACAACACACAATGTGGTTCATATTAAGGCCTCTGATCTTCTATCTCGAGTCCCTCGTTTTCTGCTACATTCCTTTAGCCAGGGGTGATGTGTGGGAGAAGAAGGGAGGGAAGGGAGGGGTGCTGGCATTCTCTCTGCCAGTGCAAAATATGTGATGAAGCCTCAATGTTGGTCTGAGATTTCTAGGGGAAAGTAAGGGAAACCGTATGCCTTACCTGCCCTCTTCCTCCTCAGCATAAACTGATTTAGCTTCAAACGAGCCCCAGTGCAACAACTGTGGGTCCTTACTTTCTCTGTATCACTTCAGGTGGTATTTCAAGCTTTCTCTTTTATACTTTCATTTCATCAACCCAAGTCAGAACTTTCCATCTGTCCAGTGCCAAATAAACGCCAGTGATAGCAGAGCTCGTTGAATAAACTGGGAAGGGTCCATCTGTTGGATGCAGACTCAGTTAAAGACACACCCTAAAGTTAACCCTAAAGGCAACTCAGGTACCCACTCAGAGGCAGGATAGCACTCAAGCAGGCTCAAGGGACAGTGCGATTGTGCACGGGAACTGCTGAGATGTGGTAACACGATCCAGGAGGAGTATTTCCGTGACTTTGATGGCTCATCAAATCTAAAACTTTTACATACGTTTGCATTATAGGAGAGATTTTTACACAATCGTGCATGATTTTATCCCTCACCATAAAAATAGCTACTCGTTCTGCAAATTAACATTCACTTCAATCAATAGAAGATTACCTCCATCTGCAGTCATATATTTGGCTGCATGTCTCTGGTCTCTGACCCTCCTCGGTCTTCCAAGTGCAAACATGGAAAGCTGGAGGAGGGGAGAGCAGCACAGAACAGAGCATCTATGACAACAAATACTGTATGATACTGAATACCTGAGTTGCAGGGGGTAGCAACTGTGGGCAGGCTAAAGCAGCTTGAATAGTTCACCTTATATGAGATTTGCCAATTGGATATGTAGAGGGGTGTAAGGTGAGCCATCAACTGATGTGGGCTGGCACTGAGATCAGCTGATCTCCCTGGATTGTGGATGAGCCTGACTTTGTGGCCTCCATGAACTAACGTGCTAAGGTCTCTATTTGCACCCTCATATCCCCTTTTAAATATGGCCTAAGACCGTCAGTAAAACAGCTCTGAGCCAACTCGAGTCATTCAGCATAGCAGCAGTGCTACATTAATCACTGCACACCAGTCACATTTTGCACCTCATCATCAATTTGTTAGAATTTTACTTTGTCAGTGATCTGGTATGCATACTGATTGCACCTGATTGACAGGATGGGCTTAACATTAAGTGTGGAAAATGCAGCTCAGACCTCTGACAACGTGCTGACGACCTTATGTTAACCACAGGTCATGTGTCTACGCTCTACAAGAAGCAAATGTATTCATTACGGATCACTACCTGAAAGCATTCAAATGCTTCATAAATACTCTGTTTCAGCCTCACCTCAAACTCTAAAACATAATCAAGAAAAACAGCAAATTACTTATGTAATAGTAGTGGTGATAAGGCTTCAGCTAAGCAGGTTGATTTTTTAATTTAACGTGTTTGCAGTAAGGTGAGTAAAAATTCCAGTCAGTGCTATATTATGCTTTCCTTTATTTTCTGTATATACTCTCAAATAATGAGTATGTATATTAAATAATAAGTATACAAGTAAACTCTATGCTAAACACAGACTGCTCTAAATGCTCTGTTTTAGGCAGCTTTTTTCCACTCTTGGCTCCATATGATGTATCCCTAATATGGCCATCTCAGGCACACAGCTCTGGTGTTAGCACAGGAGGTGTCTCAAAAATGACATAAATATTATGAGATAAAAAATGGATTGCTCTGAATTGTAAATCAGTGCAGGCTACCCTAGTAGACCCCAAGAACAAAAATATGGAGCTGGAGCCGAGCATATTAAGTCCACTTTAACATGACTTCCTATTAATGTTGATCTACTGAGGCATAAAAGACATAGGAAAATACCAAGATAACAAGATATAGGGTGTTGGTCTGAGTTTTTACAAAGTATTTCAATTTGTACTGATTTTTCTTTAACCAGTGCAGCAGCCACAGCGGGCAACTAAATGTACTAAATCCTGACATAACTCTATACAGACATCTGACTCCAGCAGATAAAAATCAACAAGTTTCAGGCACATTCTTGCGTGGCGAAAAGAGTGAGGAGTTGGAGAGTCAAGAGGCTTTCTGGGAGATGTAGTAAAACGCTGAGTGAAAACTGCGAGAGAGGCCGAGGGAAAATGGATACAACAACAACAACAACAAAAAAAGCAAACGACATATTGCATATTTAGAAAATGACAGAATGACGTTGGCTATCCCGGCCTGATGATTTACAACAGTGTGGGATGGAATTTTCCTCTGAGGCAGGGCGTTCCACTCTTTCACCAAACAGCGAGGGAATCTCCAGTGTTCGCACTCGCACACATGCATGCTTGCATGCCTGCAAAGGATCCACACATGAATACAAATTGCAAGAAGGCAAAACCATGCATATTTGGATGCATTTACACATACATGCACTTGATCCCCCCCCCCCTCTTTTTTTTTTTCTCTTTTACAGCGGTTTCCTGTGCACACTGTCTACCTCTCATGGTACATTCAGAGCATGAACACCCGGAGTCAGCAAGTCTGGACACAGCTGTTAAATATTCAGCCCAACCTTCCCTCTCGCTCTCTTGCTTTCTCTCATAATATCTCTTCTTCTTCTACCTTAAAGCTCTCCTTTTTGTGCCCACCTCTCTCCCTCCGATGACACTCTATTTCTAGCTCAATTCTTTCTTATTCTGTCTCTCTCTCTCTCTACAGCGCTACCAATCCTGCCGCCACTGCTGCTGCCTCTGCTCTCTGCGCTCCACTTTCATTAAGGGGCTCTCCTCTGATAGCCCTTCATATAACACTTAATCATCATAACAATAAGAGCACTCGCTCCCCGACGAATCACCTCGAGGGGCCAGTCCTAAAGATCCTCCGCTAAACTGATGTCATTAACCGCCAGGGTACCTGATTGGCTCAAGCAGCATGGGAGAGCCCGCCTTAGGTGTTTGACGGAGGGCTCAGTGGGAGCAATGCAGGTCGGACAGGCCAAGGACATTCCTCTTATGGAGAAGAGCTGGGAACAACACACAGGCACCCGCTCGTGTGTGCACAGGCGCAGAGGCTGATGCTGGGAAGCAGAAGACAAGGCCTGTTTGGTGTTACAGTCAAGAGAGAGATGAATAAGACTATTGAATCAGGGGGAGGGAGGTTTGAATAACAGTATTTTACATGAATGGATCTTCAGGGAAATGACTGCTCCATCGCTCCCTCCGCTCTCTATTTTCGGGCTACGATTTGACAACAGGGTTGAGTGTGTGTGTGTGTGTGTGTGCGTGCCTGTGTGTCTCTGCATGTGTGTGTTGGGGGGCATTTTGGCTGATTGAGTCTCTGCCGTTATCACGCTGTGGAAGTGACAGCGTGCCATATTATGCTGTTGTGGGTGTGTGCATAGATGAACAGTGACGGCAGCTTCTTGCGAATGCACAACAAATCTGCACGCATGCACGCACGCATGCACACACACACACACACACACACACACACACACACACAGTATCTGAACCACAGTGAAATCACAGCTGTTCTCAGTTGCTATGCGGCAGTCTCACCATCGTCTCAGATAACACACACATACGCACACACACATGCAAGTGTGAGACGGGGACAGTAACACCAGGCTTGGCAGGGTCGGAAGGTCACAGGGGTATTGTGACAAAGTCGCCTAGCAACAACCTCACGGCACATATAATTTCCAACGAGATGCCCTCCCCTCCACCCCCACCCCGCGTGCCCCTGACCACATCTGAATGTGGTTATAATGAATACGATGACAGATGATGATTGTTTTGCACCTGGCGCTCTCTCAGCATTTGAGAAGAAATTCGTTGAATGTGCTGGTGTCTCATAACAGACCATAATAAATCTTTGCACCATTGTAAGCACTTCAACCAAAGTGTAAAGTTAGCAGAACACCAGCTTGTTAAGTTTGCAGCTACTGCTGGGTAGAAGAGGAACACAAACATCAGTGGTTTAACTGTTTTTCTACTGTTGCCGTTCTAGTTCAAATGACACCTCTCCTAACACATCAAGTCACTTTTCTGAAAACGAGCATTAAGTCATGATTCCCTTTGTTTCCATGACTTCTATCCCTTAAGACTTTGCGTGCTTGCTCCCCTGCAAGCAGTTACCAAACACTAACACAGGTACAGTGAGAGGAAAGTGACTTTGACTGCAACTTTAAAAAAGTGTGTTTCACCAGGACTGCAGGTAGCTCAGCCCATCTGTGTGCTGAATTCTTTATAGGTTATCACAGGAGCAAGGCTCCTGTCCTCTCTGCCTCGTTCTCTTTGTGCACAGTGATTCTTCAAATCAGAAACAGTGAGCTGGATTAGAAGTCTGGGCTTCTGCGGGGGCTGAATCTTTAGATGGGAATACACCTAAATAGTAAATTCAACAGATCTGTATAGTTCGCTGAAACTTCAATGACAAGCTGCCCCGGGGTAGCAGCTAGCAAACATGGTGTGCTCATTCAGAGACAGCAATTTTAGAAAGCCATCTGTGAAAAAAATGTAACCACTAATGATGTCATCACGATTGTCTTCCTGTAGGTTTTACAACAAGAGGCCACCAATGCAAGCTGAGGGTTAAAAAGCAAACATGGGTGTTTTCCATACAAGGAAATGATGGTGTTTCTGGAGCTTGACCAATATTTAATACTAAAAGTCACCATGATGTGACTTCTGATGTTGATTTAGTAATTCCTTCTAAAATTATGCCTTTTTCTAGGTAATTGGTGTACTGTATTGGGGGTACATCATTAGCAGCATGCTGCTAAGCAGTTTGTATTATTTTGTGTTATGAAGAGCTGTATATGAGATTTAAGCAGTGACACCTGTAAGCTAAACACAGCAGCTCCACAACACTGGTGGTGAGGAGGAGAATGACCCCAGTGTAGCAGCTTCTGAACAGCTGAGTAGCTTTCAGCTCAGCTAAAGCTATCACTGAGAGGGAAATTAGCAAGCTTGATGCTGGTTGGGTGCTGGAAGAAAAGCTATCAATATCAACTCGCTATGCAACAAGGTCAGCACAGCCAGAGGTAAATATACAGTAGGCTACATGGCCTCTGGACAATCTAACTGGCATGTGTAAGCTAACTGCAAACTTCTCAGTTACTTTTCTCAGCATGTAACACTTCAAAGTAACAGATTACTTTTTCATTTCAGCATTCTTTAAATGCTACTTTTAAAGGTAACGTCACTTAACCCTGCTGTGTAGCCCTTTAAGTGGAGTTTTGGAGCTGTCAATAAGCTACTGCAGCTTTTATAATCTGCTGTTGTGTTAAGCACATTACAGCCCTGACTGAAAAATGCAGCCAATGTAGCAGAGCCAAAAACTGAAGTTTAGGGACGACCTGAGGCTGGTTCCAAAACCGAGTCATTTCCCATAAGCTTGGGTTTACAGCCTGGTACAATTTTTTTTTTAACAAATTCAATCATTTGGATACCTTGACTGACAGGTGTGACAGCACAGGTAGGTGATTAGTGTCTGCTAGACCTCACTACCAGCTGTAGTCAATGAATCAGACCCTTTGAGCCTTTTTTATTGGAATTATCTGGCAAGTAATATGGCCTGGTGTTTGGTATAGTCCATCTATATGTTTGTGCTTCAGTTTTGGTGAGCTCTCAGGTGGCCAATATATACGACTAATGGTGTTTTTCTATCCAGGTATGCTTTTACTGCACTGGCAGTGTGCTTGGGATCACTGTCATGCTGAAAAATGAAGCCGCTGCCAATCAGATGCCTTCCAGATGGTATTACATGGTGGATCAAAACCTGACTGTAATTTTGTGCATTCATAATTCCATCAATTTCGACAAGATCTCCAACACTACCGACTGAAATGCAGCCCTAAACCATGACAGAGCCTCCGGGATGTTTTACAGATGGCTGCAGACACTCACTGTTGCACCTCTCCTCACCTCCTCCATATTGACAACAATTTTAACCAAAATGTCGAATTTGGATTCATCACTCCATCAGACCTGTTGCCACTGATTTTCAGTCCAATTTTTGTGTAATTTGGCATCTCTCAGCCTTTTCTTCCTGTTTCCCTTCCTTAAGAATGGCTTCTTGACAGCCACCCTTCCACTGAAACCTTTTCTGATGAGGCTTCGGTGAACAGTAGATGCATCAGCTGAAGTACCAGAGGCATCTCTCAGATCTTTGCTGGATTTTTTCCTATTTCCTAAGGACATGACTTTCAGATACTGTTCATCTGCTGTGCCACTAATTCTTTTGTCCAGTTTCCTCAAATCTTTTTAAGGACACACTGCACACCATGCCGACACATGCCGAGTTTTCAACTAATAGCTCTAATAGTAAGGGAATCACCTTGCTGGTGCAAAAAAATACTATTTTATATCTGTCAAACTGTGTTATCCAACTGTTGTTCTATTTTGACTAATGACAGGAAGCTAAATCACTCTGCTCTTTGTCTTCGCAGCAGAATCTGTACCTCATGTCTGAAGCACCAAGAGCTGCAGCTATATATCTCTAATGTTTGACTTTCCTGCACGGTATGGATGGAGGATAATGCCACGCTAACCGTGTCTTTATCCCACTGCTTTTCTGGTGGAAACCCAGCTCTGCATTCTGTCAGATTATGAGACAGACCTTTTTAATATTCACAGTCAAATATCTGAGTTTATTATCATATGCAGAGTATTCGTTGACAGCCCTGAAATAAAAACTCCACAAAAGATATGCTGTGTTTAAGCTAAGAGTTTAACTTTAGCAGTAATTGTCAGTGACATTCTCTTAACTGTGTACACACACACACACACACAAACACATTTAGTGTGCAATATTAAACCAAAAAAAAAAAAAACAACGAACCTGCTGAAGACTCAATAATTATATTTCCTATAAAACAGTAGAAATAATGAAGTCCTCTTGTTTGGCATTAGTCAAAACAAAGTGCTGCCTGCACTAAAGCCATCACAAAATCAATAAAAGAGATTTTTATGAATCGAGTTTAAAGCAGTGGCCTCTGCTTTTTTTTTTCTTTTTTTTTAAACTCACTGCCTTCATTTGGTTAGTGATGTCACATGTCAGCCCCTCTGTTTACTCCGTCTTTGCCTTCTCCTTTCCGCTGTGTGCAGTGGAACAAAGCAGAGATGGCAGAGAAACTTATCTTTAAAAAGAAACTGCACAGTGTTGTGGAATAATTTGGAAAACTGTCACAGCGAGCGAATCCTATCTCAGAGAATGCCAGTCACACATACATGCATACACTCACACACACATACACACACACATAAAGACAAGCTTATAAGCATGCACGCGCACATGCACACACACACAGAGACACACACACAAACAGGGACTTTGGTGTTTACATCATATGGGAAGGTATTTTTTCCCCTCACCCTGCCAGGGAACAGGCCCACGCACGGACACACAGACGCTGACTAAGGCCCTAAGACTCCTGGGGGGGTGGGGTGGGGGGGGGTGGGGGTGAGCATGCGCATGTGTATATAATCAGTTTGGTTGTGTATCTATGTCAAACCGTTACTAGCTGAAGCGGACATCATCGGGACAGCGTTTATGATGTGTTTGTGCTGTTATGGTCTAATTTGACGTGTGTGTGTGTGTGTCTGTATGTGTATATAAGTTTCAAGTTTGTGTGTATTTTTCTTGCTTGTGTGTATATTTGCGCAGTGGTATCAAACAGTCCTGTTCAGTGTTAAGCTGTTGTGGGGTTATGTACAGTACTCTGTTTGTGGTTTGGCCTTCGCAGGGCTGAGCTAATACTAATCAGTTTATTAGGGAAAATCTGCATATTTTGTGTTTCTGTGTGTGTGTGTGTGAGCATGCGTGTGTGTGTACGAGTATGTCTACTTGAAGCATTCTTGTGTGTGTGTTTTGCTTCCCGGTTCATAAACTTTTAAGCCACCGTGCGGTGTGATTTCCCCACGGTTTGGGGTTTGAGGTTAGAGCGAGAAAAAACTATCAGAGGACAGCAGAAAGACAAAGTGAGTTTGAGCGCGCATCTGTGTGTATTCGGGTCCGTTAAAAGCTCCCAGTTCTCCCATCCAGTTTTAGATGGCTGATGTTCAGAGCATCAACCACAACACTTGGAGAACACAACAGGCGGCCTATTCAACCCCAGACGCAAATAGAGCAGTCTTCCTCTGTGCTTAAAAACCCCGTAGCTTAAATGGAGAGCTAAAAACAGATATTTCTGTGGAGCACTGAAGAAGGCCAACTTCTTAAAAAAAAGAAAAAAGAAGAAGAATCACTCTTTCTCCATGACGCTGTGTTTTCTTTTGCTAAAATAAGAACTGGCGAGTACAGTATCCGTGGAGACGACCCAGCACCATCTCTTTTCCCTTTCATTCACTGCCTGCCTGCGATCGTTGGCGAATCTCAGGATGAGAATCGACAAAGGTCAGACAGTCGCAGACGGAGGGCAGCGAGGTGATGGAGTTACCCGTTGCGAGACACTAGGGTATCCATTTCAAACAGAAGCCTCTCTCAGGGGGCTGTAACAAGCTCTAACTGTGTGTACGTGTGTGTGTGCGTGTGTGTGTGTGTGTGCGTGTGCATGTATCTATGAACGATGCATACAATACCAAAGTATTTTCACTTTAAGGGAAAAGAAAAGGGGGAGGAGTAATGTCATTATATAAATGAGATAGTTCCTGAGGTCATTTTTGTCTTCACACATGCTTACTTATGCCAACACACACACACACACACACACACACGGTGTATGGCTGCATCCATTTATGACATCACTGTAACTAGCCAGAGAGAGGGGAGGAGAGTCAGAGAGAGCCAAGCTGACGTCATCCCATTCAGTCAATGTCAATTACGTAATCATGGGGTCCAACGCCTGCAGGACAGGCATGCTGTGTGTGGGGTTTTTTTTGGGGGGGGGGGTTGTGATTGCATGAAGGGCACATAATTGCAATCGCATGTGCGAGAGAAGACATAAAATGAGGCATGTTGATGACATCATCAGCAGGAGGCAGCTTGGCGTGAGCGCGGCGGCTGTGACATATCGAGAGTGTTGGGGTAGAAGAGAAGGAGACAGAGTGCCGCAAACAGACCTGGCTAGAGGAGTTATGCAACGCAAATCCAACTCAGACTAGAAAGGGCCTTTTTTGCCTTTTCTCTGTGTAAGTGTGTGTGTGTGTGTGTGAGTCCATGTGTGTCCTAGATGACTTTTATGTAGCACTTTTACTTGAGGCAAAGAGTGCATTAAAAACACACAGGCACTCAAGCGTACTGCTGAAATCTGCACACACACACACATGCATGCATACACACACACACACACTCGCCCCCCCCTCACTCATAAACAAAGCTTCCTAAGGACAGGAAATCCTTCCACCCACGTTCCTGTGTTGCTTGGCAACCAGAGCAGCGTCACCGTGTGCATGCCTCTACTGCTGAAAATGCACAAACAAGTAGACAGAGACACACACACACAAACTGCAAGTCCTTAAAGTCAGCTCCTTTAAAAGCACCAAAATGATTTTTTTTTAAATCATCAGATAGTCGAGCCAAAGTGGAACAGACTGATACTCGCCACAGCTGCCCTCCCATTCGTCAGCTATGGATCTACACCAAACATGACATCACCCCTTGTAAACATAAAACACTTTTTCCCCCATTTATAAGCTCTATTTTTACACCCGCTGACGTCTTTTAATGCACGATGGTGTGCGTGTGTGTGCGAGTCCGTCTGCATGTGTCAGTGTGTATTTATGTGCGAGCACTATGTAAGGATGCGAGCGGCACTCGCTCAGCAGGACTAAGGAGAGAGGGGCTAATTGAGCAGAGGTGCCCAGCACTGTGGACAATGAGTCCATTTCAAATCAGCAGGAGGCCTATTGAAGACAATTATAACCTGGGGGATACAGAAGAGCATTAGTCTTCTAAGCCTTCTTGGCCACTTTGGCCGGCTGCATTTCCACTGCAATTTAAAACCCTTCTTTTAACACTCCGGTTGTACTAACACATGAACCTGTACATGAAAGGCAAAGTTCATCATCCCTAATCAATCACAGCACGCTCAGTCATTAACTAATAAATAAGTCCTATGTCTGAAATACAGGGAATGAAAAGCAAGCAGATTTTAAAAAAACACAAAATCCACATGTTGTTTCTTGTAATAAAAAGGCACCATATATCTAAAAGTCATATATTTAATTTGTTGTTGTGCATATTTGCCAACTGAAGATGCTTTATTCAGGAGAGAATCAAAAGACACTTCACATCACAGTTGGTGCACTTACCAGTAAGGCATTGGCATTAAAGATGCTTTTGCTTAATGGCTCATGCTAAAATTTTCTCCCGGCTCGCCATCAGTGTTTTCAAAGTAGGAGTTGCTAACTGAGTTTTAAAAGATCTGAAGTCAGCTGGGGCAACGCTGAAAAGGAGGGCACTGTTGGGTGCTTAAAACCTCCTTAATAAGAAGTTAAATTATTTTTGGAGCCACTTTGCAGTGGTTAAGTACAAGTATTTTGGAGGCTCATGGTGGACTACTGATTGCAACCATAGACTGTATATCAAAGACGGACATAGAAACTGTGACATCGCCCACTGGTTAGCAAAGTCCTATTGTGAACCTCAAGCTAAGCATTTTTGCTGTCATCGTCTAAGCTTTTTGAAACTGAATAGCAGAAACCAGATATAACAAGCACGGGTAGATCTGACTACGAAACCGCTGGCTACTGAACACTCACCCGACAACTCACCGCACCCTTCTTTATCCAGCTTTTGACTCTACTGGGAACAATCATGCTCAAAATTTGCTTTGTGTTTTTTAAGACTTAAATGCAGTGACTGAACCCAGAAACTCATCGAGAAAAGGTTTAATGAGGAAAGGGAGCTGAAGGCCGTTTTCCCATAGATTTCTACACATTTTTCAAATTTTAAAACTACGTCCATCTTTTACATACAGTCTATGTTTACAGCAGATAATGAAACAACAGCTCTTTTCAAGTCTGAGTGGAAATAAGTGGCAGAAAAGGAATGCCGGTTCATAAAGGAGCATGTTAGAGATTTATAAAATTATTAAGAGAAAGTGAATTACCAGTTTTGACATTATATCACCAGCTGGATTGTGGACTACAGTTTTGAAGGCTCAGGTTTGCCATTTTTGCTGCTGCCATCTTGGGTTATTAAAGCTAGGCCAGCAAGATGCATCCACAAACTGCATAGGTGCATTTATAACATACAAATAAAATACTAGAGTTCTACTCAGCAAAACTGGAAAACAGACTTCTTGGAATTTCTGTTGGCAAAAATAACCGGAACCCATATTGTCTGAATTGACTTCAGAGTTCCAGTTTGGTGACTCATACTAGCTGAAGTGAAGCCTAGCAAACAGCTACCAGCTACACTTGCCTGTCATGGCACCCATCTGTCGCACACTGCAGCCATGCCTATAACAGTTGATAACTTTAAGCCTTAATAAAATTTAAACAGGTGAGTTATAAAAAAAAAATTATCACCCTCTGTACAGTATATGTGAAGACAGAAATTAACTATTCAGACCAAAACTACTTTTAACCAAGCTGTAAACATGCTTTTTAATGCTGTTACGCTCTGGGTATTTTAACACTGGTGCCTGTGGGGACTGGCTCACTTTAGGAGCCAGCCTCAAGTGGCCATTAGAAGAACTGCAGTTGCTGCCACTAACCAAAAGCTGTGGAGACGGCAGACTGGACAATGCAGTGAGACATAATTCTCTCTTGAGGTGCAGAGCTATTATTATGCTTGAGGACTGGGGTACTGGTTAGCACTAAATTTAATTAGTGTAACCTTATTTAGTTTGAGCCGGTGGGAATCAAACCCTTGACAATGGAAGTAGCAGTGCACCGATCTACTACTACTACTACTACTACTACTACCACCTTACTCTCCGGTACAAATATGGGCCGAATCTTCACACAACAGCTGATTTGTCTATAATACGATACAGTGCCCTAACTTTTTATTTATTTTGGCCACTTTACCTTTGCACTGTGTCCTCCTTTCACCTATAAAACTTATGAAGTCAGGATATTTTTTTATCACTTTTGCTGATAAGGTGCACTCTGCAGTGTTTACCTTTTAGAACTAAATGTGGCGTAGCCCCTGCTGTATACTTTGTTCTGACGGTGCATTTTAGACACACCACCGTATGGCTCAAAGCCCCAGCTGACCAGAGCACAGCAGCGGGTTATTGTGTTGCTCCAGGCCTGAATAGTACAATGAGAAATATTAAAACGGCCATTTTTGAGTGTTTATGTTGAATAAATCATGAGCTGACATCCAATAAAACTGTATTCAAACTGCATACTTTTCATTTCATTCACACATGAATTATAGATCCATTATGGACTGTTTTAGCTGTGCTGAGGGAATCAGACGAACAACAGTTGTGCTGAGAGCACCAACCCACTGATCCATCCATACCAATTATCTGTGTCTAGGGTGGAGTCTGAATTCAATATTCAATTTACGCAGTTGAATCTCCCATCAGAGCTTCCAGCAGGAAAAACTAAGGGCGTCAAAACAGCCATAACAGACAAAAACGGCGTGAGCTTTGTCTGAGAGCCTCAACTGTCTCCAAAGTGAAAAAGAAGCGGGCTAACTGAACGTCGCACCACAGGGGTGTCCATTGAGAGACAGCGAGAGGTGGAGGGGCGAGAACTCCATTGAGCTCAGCCATGGGGGGTCAATATGTGAATGAACGTTTGCCATGGAGGTGAATTATGAATGAGAAGCACTCGGAGCACTCCTGGAGAGAGCGTGTCAACCCCCCTGTCTCCTTCACTCCATCCTCTCTGCTTTCTTTCCATTTCTCCACCTCCTCCTCCTCCTGCTGCTGCTGTCCTAAAATCTCCATCATCCTCTCCTTCCCCTCTGTCTCTGTCTCATCTCTCGCTACTGGATTAATCTTCTCATCTGCCTCATTCTTGGTCATCTGATCTCCTCCCCTCCCCAAACCTTCTCCACCTCCTGTCTCCAGACCAGGAGGGGGTTGGGGGTGGGGGGCTGAGGTAGACGCACACGCCGTCTGTCTGAAAGAGATGACAAAACCCTCGTTCCCTTCACATACATATTTACACAGATTCAGAAGGACACACACACACACACACACACACACACACACAGTGGCATGAAATAATGCAAAAGCAAACAGTCCTGCATGTGCAAAAGGCAGATGCATGCATTAAGTGAAAGGCTCTCAGGCACACAAACACACACACACACAGACACACACACACACTTCTCCCAGCTGTGCTCCTGGCCACAGAGCTTGCGCGTGTGTGTGTGTGTGTGTGTGTGTATCCGCGTGTGTGTAATCCAATGTGCTGCTGCTCAGCCTGTGCCATGCTCTCTCCTCTGTTGCTGTGCGTCTGATCAGATCTGCCTCCGTCAACCTGTTTGCCGTCTATGGCACGCACACACACACACTTCTCTCTCACTCTTGCTCTCCCTCTCTCATACACACACATTTTAGAAGCTGTTACTACTTATCTAGCCTCCTTCAAGCTTAGGAAAAAGAGAAAATTCATTCAGTGCTGCTTTTGCCACTGCCAAGCTATGTGTTACCTGCTGCACTCCAAACTCCTGAGCATGCACACACACTCACACTCACACACACACACACACAGTGAAAGAGGAAAATTGACTTGACTTAAAGAGAGTGTTATGCCCCTCTTTTTCTCTCCTTCAGCTGAAAGTAGCCTACCAGGGGAAAAAGTGTGTTTGCGTTGGAATGGGACCACGCTGGTCCCCTAAAAAGTATCCACTCCTTTTGATCCCTTCACTCCAGTTTACAGCGGTCACTTCAGCACACTTTGGACCCCTTTTTTAGCTTGTGGAAAACAACCTTTATAACCCCCCCCCCACACACACACACACACACACACTCCCTCCTTCCCTCACACACACACACACACACGCACACACACACACACACACACACCCCCCTGTATATATAGGCACACTTACAGTGACAGACACACACATGCACAGGCACCTCCACACCACTTCCCTTTAAGTGCAGAGCCATGCTGCACATGTCATCATCACACACACGGCTCTGCCAGACCTGCATACAGCCCCGAAAGCCCGATAAAGTCACCTTAGGATCCTTCTGTGTTCCAGACGAGCCCCTTCTTCGCACTCTTCCTCTCCTCTGTCAGACTTCTCTCTCTCTCTCTCTCTCTCCTCCTCTCCTCCTTTCCTTCCTTGCCTTCCGTCCTTCCTACCGTGCTATCCGTCAGTCCTTCTTCTCCTTCTTCTCCTCTCTCTTTCACTCTTCGTTTCGGTACTCGGTCAGTTCCCAGCGTTTTTCCCGAGCCCCTCCATATCCGCCCCGCCAGTCGTTTCTAAACGCCGAGCGAGCGTACTTACACACACACACACGCACACACACACAAGCCGCTGCTGCGTTCCTATAGTCTCTCTCTCCCTCTGTTTATCCCTCTCCGCGCGCTCTCTCTCCCTCTTTCTCTCCTCTGTCGGAGAAGAGCTCGGTGAGCGTGTGTATGCGCGGGTTTGTGTATGTGTGCGCGCGCGTGGACGTGTGTGTTCCCGTGCTCTGCCTGCGTTGCCCCGCCAGCAGCAGCGAACGCACACACGCGCGCACACACAGGACTTCCCCGGCGCCCGCCCTGGGTCCTAGAGAGATTCCCGTTCACTGAAAGAATGCCATTGTGTACGGAAGACGTAGCCGAAGATCGTCTATAATTTTAACAAGACGATTCATCCATCCATGCTTAACAATATAAATATGTAATTACAATAACATGTAAAATGAAAAGTAGAAACTGTTTGACTCTAAGAAAGAAAAAGCACAAAAGACAGTTAAATCTTCAATCAGTTATGATTTAAGTGTATGTTACAACACACAAACACCCTTTATATATATATATATATATATATATATATATATATATATATATATATATATATATATATATATATATATATATATAGTGTACTTGTTGAAAATAAGAAAATAAGAAAAAGTAACCTCTGTTATAGCCTGTATCATAAATGTAGTAGAACATAAAGAGGCTATTCAACCAACCTGAAAGGTTCATTTAGCCCAGATGACGTCCAAAGGTAAAATATGGATTTATTTATTTATTTATTTTCAGAGCCAGTAAGTTGTTTTGAGTCTGTACCCAAGTGGTCGCTATGGCAACAGCAGGGCAGAGAGGCAGATGCAGGGAGTCATGCAAGGGTGTAGAAGCTGTTATAGATGTAGCATGGAGGGGCATTCTGTCCTTTGCACATCAGCTAGACTGAAGCTCTGCTGGACGCATCTGCTCGGGTCATAAATCACATTTTCATTTGCTCGTGTCAAGTAGTCTTTAACACCATTTCCTATGTACTGTGTGCGAACAACTATCCCAGTTTACTTCTATCTCTCTCTCTCTCTCTCACACACACACACACACACACACACACACACACACACACACACACATACACACAGGCACGCACAGACACATAAGGTTCACTGTAATCCTCTTGACTGCTGTGTGAGTCGGAAGCACAGAAAATTTGAAAAACTGGCGTGCACCTTCTTTTTCTGAACCGAGTGAGTCATGTTCTCAAACTCATTCACTCTCTGGTACAGCTACCTTCTTCCTCATCTCCCTGCACCTCCCTCCTCTCCGCTCTCCATCCTGCCTCAGAGCGTCATCAGGTTGCCATAGCAACGGCCCGCCTATGGGAGACAGAGATCAGATCATTATGGACCATGGGATCCAGAAACTGAAGGACATGATTATTTTTTTTCCCTTCCTTTTTTTTTTTTTTTTTTTGTGAACACAGGAAGTGGGAACCCTTAGCAGGAAGGCTTGAACGCCTTCTAAGTAAATCTAGTGTAGAGAGAACGTCTACTGAGGTTTTGGGGGTAAAGAAAAGGAGCTTTGATAATCCATTTAAGCCCTTCAAAAACATAAGTAATGCATGTCTACCACTCCTGCATGTTGCTAAAAATAGAGCAAACTTCATTAGATATGCAAAATAGAGTGCTTTGAGATGTAAACACGTAGCCTGCAGAAACGGTTCAGCAGAACTTGCTCGCACACTTCTGAATTAATGGATCTGACAGACGTGGCAGTGATCGGCCTACTGAAAGCCCACAGCCAGGAAATCTAAGTGTGCTCTCTTTTTATACATGGGCGGGGAAATGGAAGTGGGAAAAGTGCGGTGCAGTGTGTGTGTTAAAGTTGTGCATAAATTGCACCAAAGAAACTGTTTTGTTTGATAAAGATCAAAGAGAAGTGTTGGGAGAATGAAGTGTGTTTACAGGCCCTCATATCCAGGCTGCTTCGCCATGCCCCTATTATTAGTGGGAGGCCGTGTGTGTGTGTGTGCGTGTTCGTATGTGTGCTTGTATTGCAAGCCTAGGGGGCTGCATTAAGCTGAAGCGACAGAGGGGATCTTTAAGATGTCTTCCAAAGTTTGCTATTGAGGGAGATCTTATCTTTGAGCCCCACAAACAGCCTAGGAGAGGAGAGGAGAGGCTGCGGAGAAGCTTAAGAGAGTCAAGGAGCAACAAAGTCCAGGTATCAGCACAGCTAAGCAAGATATGTGTGATGATTTTAATGGCCAGCTGGTGATAATCTTCTAAGTTTTAAGTGTGAAAATGGGATCGAGTCATTCACTTCTGTGGAAATAAACAACGGTAGGCTAACTGTGTGTACTTCTCTGCAGCTGTGTGTTTACAGATGAAAGCACATTAAAAGTTCATCAGTTACCTTTAAACCTTTCTTATATGGATGGGTCTCTGCTGTGCTTTAGTATTATTTCAGGTTATTACAGGTTTACTGTAGTCACTAATGATGGCCTCTAATCACTTCAGTCAACTATGTCCATCATCAATCACACAGATGGCTTATAACCTTGGTAACTAAGTCAGTCAGATTAGTGCTTTGCTCCAGCACCAGAGGACCAAGTGTGTTTGCAGGTTCTGCAAACTGGCATAGAGGGTGTGGAGTTTCGGTGATTTCAGCAAGGAATCCGTTCAGTATGGAAGAACTCTGACCAGAATGAGCAGGAATTTATTCAATAATTCTGAAATGCTAAATGTAGTTGTCCTGCCTCTGCAACAGGACGGAAAAAGAAGCATTGTTGCACTGATGCAGGCAGGCAGTTAAAGTTCACCACAGTCTCCTATTGCGAAGTCCAATTATAAAGCCTCAAGTTGAATGTTTTCACTGTTGTCATCTTGGTGTGACGATGTAGGGTGGATCGGTCTGTGAAACTGCATTCTCATTGGCTAATGACTTGTCAATCACAAATTGTGAGCCAATGAGCATACTGTGGATAATCCTCCTTTCTGACTCTTAGAATGACCATAATTTATGAAACGGCCATAATCTCATATTCAAAAGAGGCACAATCCCCCAAATTAAACATGTTTACTGTCTGGTGCTTGAGAAAAACCCTTTGATATGGTGCCCCTTCATGACAGCTATGCATAGATGATTTTTTTTATATAACTAATCTGTTCAAATTTCATTAAATCTTTAAGTTATGTATTATTGATTGTGTGACAGCTTTGAGAGGCAGGTGGGAGCCAGCACTGTTAGTAATTGTATGTCAATTGCATGTCACCCCCTACAGTCTGTGAGTGCTCACCAAGCTTAGCTGATAACTTAGCACCACACTTCCTCTTCCAAATATGGTCACTTCTGGCTCCCAAGAACTATGTGGCGAAGCCCACAGTGCCAACTCTCAGCTTCAGAATTCAAGTTCACAAACCAGCGGGTGATATCACAGCGGCTACGTCCATCATTTATGTACGAACTATGGTGAAACTCCCCATTTAAATAAATAATGACATCTGATCACGGGCAGAAATGTTAGCAGAGATTCTTCGTTTTTGCAATTCTGCCCACAGTGGGACTGAAGCCTTTAATTAACTGGTTATAAATGTCTGCAATTATTGACAGTTGAATTAAAATTAAATGTCACTGATGCATTGCATTTGTCACTTAACACATACACAGCAGAAAAGAAAGACAGAGAAGGAGGACTGGAGGGAGTCTGTTCAAGTGAACCGAGCTGCTGCTGCAGACCAACATATTATTTTATGATCACAACATTGTCAGATAAAATTAACCAAACTGCAGGTGTTGCCAATCTACAGACTGCATTTACGCTAGGTTGACACACATAATCATGCTTGCCAGACTTCCTCCAGATGTTGCCATGGTGCAAATTATACTATTTCAGTTTACTGTGTATGCTTTTATGCACACCATTAATATGTATTTTCTTTATGCATGAAAACTTGGGCATCAGTCATGATGATTTAGATTATACTGGGCTAAACACTTCTGATCACCAAGTGAATTGCTGCATGCACCTTAAACATTGTGGTTTGACACTGATTTTACCAATATCTTTGTGAATAGCCAAACATGACAAACTGATTGCTGTATTTTGCATAGCATAGCACCAATGCCAAAAAAAAAAAAAAGAAGTTTCCAGTTTCATCAGCAAGTCCCAGCTGGACTTTACTAGCTAAAACAAATAGATCCTGACTGATTTATTAGTGAGCCAATATTATCGGCCGATATTTTTGGTATCAGCATTTATAACTGTCAATAAATAAAAATATAAAAAGAAAAGAAGAGACAGGAGAAACACCCTTCAACCATGTCGTGAGTGTTGATGTTGCATAGTTTGTCCACCAGAGGGCAAGTTCCCTGTTGCCAACACAGGTTTTGGACACCACAGCCATAAAATAAAACTGGCAGATATATCAGAATATCAGATTTTTGAAATTACAGAATATCGGTATATTCTATATTATTAGGGGTTAAGAGTTGGAAAGCAATGCTAATTTTATTAGGGTGCAGTGCGGTAAAATGCAATGCAAGTACACAACAAAAACCTACACAAAAATGAGTGGAATCAAGTTATCTGATTATTAACACAATATCTATATATTTTTTCTCATTTCAAGTTAATGCACATTTATCCAGGTCATTTACTGTTTGGAATAAACTAAGTGTAGTATTAATTTCCTCTGATTTCGTGTAGACCTCTATTTTCTTGTGATGTCAGCGCTGGTTGCTGCTTATTTTTATGCTTTCAGGCTTCTCTTGGTAACCCCGCGTTTAATGTCACAACGCTGTGAACTGCGGATGATTCCCCTGGGCACAGGCTGCCGAAATTTGGACTTACAGAAAAGTGTGCATGAAGGACTCAAAATGTCTGCGAGAGAGCCCACACTCACTTGACAATTTCACAGTGGGACAGCCTTAAGTCCTCATGGTCTTAGCAGGAGTGCTCCTCAAAGTCTGCGAGTCTATGAGTGTGGAGATTGGGATTGGGCCTAAGAGTTAAAGAAGATTTGTGGTTTTTGAGCAAAATGGGGCTACTTTTGAAGTGTTGCCACAGGTTACTTTTTTTTTTTGTAATCTAGTCGGGCAGAGCTATTTTGCATGCGTATACATGAACTGCATCTAATTACATTAGACAATTTTAGGACCAAGTTGAAGGTCTACACAAGCGTAGTCTGTCCTGGGACTGCAGATTGAAAATTAGCTATGCATGGCCCCTGAAAAATAAAAACTAAAACTAAACTAATGAGCAGTTTATAATTGCTTATAATGCTGGCGAACATTTAAAGTGTTACTTCGTCGATATTACAAGACATTTGGGAAGCTATAAGGCTTTAAAATCTGTGCATATGGCTTGGCAGAGACTGGTTTTGTCACACAATACCTGGCAACTCTGCATTCCACAGATGCCTCCTTTTTGCAGTTTGAAGAACAATTTCCTGTGTTCTTCAATTGTATTTGCTTTCCTTATCTGCTTGTTCACATCTTCTACTTCCAAACTCATGAGATTACTTGGGAATGATAACTCAGTTCTGGTAACTATTGTTAATACACACACACACACACACACACACAGTTAGACACACACGCAGCTCACAGACGCTGAGCGGCCTAGGAGCTATCCATCCATTCATGATACTTCATTCTTTAAATGGGGCTGCCATCTTTGCCTGTCTACCCAGAGGCTTTGGCTGGGCAGAGGGGTGGGTCAGCAATCATGTGCGTGACAGGAAACAGGCAGGCGTATTGGCTGTCAAATAGCCTCTTTATTTCCTCTCTCTGTGCTGTCTCTCCATGTGTGTTTCTCTGCTTTTCATCGTCTCTTTTTCCCGCACCCCGTCTCTCCCCCAAGTCTGACAAGGAAAAGATTTTCTCTAACTTCACAGAGGGAAAATAAGTGAGAGGGAGGTGCACGAGTCTCCCTGTCTCCTTTTAACATTCCCTGTCTCTATAGCCCTCTTGCGCACATTCAGGCGCACACACACTCTTAGTCTCACATGTCTGAAAGACAGCTAGCAGTGATTTGTCATTGTAACACTTTAGTGGACTGTGTTTCCAAATCATCCCTTACACTTTTTCTGCAGACAGGCAGACACATAACATTCCTCAGAAGACAGGTTGAGTTGAGAGAGGAGAGAGACAAAGCTGCCTACTCTCTCTCTCCCTCTCCCTCTCTCCCTTTCCAAATGCAGCGGAGCGCTCCGCACGGATCGATAGTAATCCTCGGTGGGAGCCGTTTATTTTGGAATGTGTGTGAGGCCCAGTGGGTGACAGAATCCACATTCACACTCACACATGCGTGCCACATAAATCTCGCTGCAGCTGGAGTGGGTGCACGCACACGTAAGCACAACACGGCACACACTGGTGCAGACAAACTGGCACACCAACTTACGCACAGCGACAAGCACACACTCAACACACTCAGGGCCTGACGAGCAAAGCCTCCTGTTGGGCTGGGCTCTCTTCTCTCCTCCAATAAGTAGAGCTCACAGAGCTCCAGGCTGAAGGAGGGGACCCAGTGTGTCTCAACACCGTCCCCTGCCAAGGACTCTGTTTTTGGGAATGGCAGCTCTCAGCAGCTGGCCAGGCTGGAGCTCTCTGTATGCTGACTCCAAGCCGCTGGCTGTCCGGTCCTGCCAGGAATTTATAATTCTACCATAACAGTGGAACTTTTTTCCGCTTACCAATATGCAGACATGTAACAAATTAAAGGAAAATGCAACATGAGGTGTTTTAGTAATGTGTTATGCCATCATGTGCTTCCAGAACAGCTTCAGTGCACCTTGGCATTGATTATCAAACCTGGACCACCGTTCTTCCAAAAGCTGTTCCTTCATTTGGTGTATTGAAAATAGTGGTGGAAAGCACTATGTTAAGCGGCATTAACACCACCCAAACACTACCTGGCAGTGTTGAGTTTCTTAGTGTATTTGAAATCATGGACACTGGAACTGAACTAATTACTTTTGCTAAAATTACTTTAACTCAGTAAAGAGCGCTGATGCCAAAACCTACTGAGTCTATACATGGACCGATAGAAGTTACAGTGGCAGAATCCTATCATTTATAATACAGATACAATTAAAGCAGTGAAAAATGATTCAGTATAAGCATCATCTTTCCACAGATCATTATATTATACACTAATAACGATCACACAGCACACCAATCACATTTGCTTTGGCAAAGTGTGCATTTATTTTTCTAGGGAAGCGCACGTCAGGATCTAGCCAAAGCTTCAGAGGAGGGAGCATGGCTGTGGTATACATGAATGCAGATTCACCCAAAGTCCTTCTTGGCAAGTTTTGCCACTTGCCAGCTATCCTGTTAACACCTTGGGGCAGTTTTTTAGTTAACAAGCTCAGCCCAGAGTGATGACACAATCAATGTCACTGGCTTCTCCTACCAGAGCTTTTGAACCAATAATCTCAACCAATCAGTGAGATCTGGTTACCATGAATGTCATCACATGTAATTCACATCCTTTTTACACTCCTCAAACTACTTGGTGACCCTTCGAGCCCTATGAATGGGGGGCATTTTCATCCTGGAAAAACGCTGAGATTTGATCATCCACTTTTTAAAAAAAAAGATTTATTGTTTAGCATTCAGACCCCAAAATCTAGGCTTGACAGGAGGGAGAGAGAGCAGGGGGAACAACACACAGAAAATGGCCTGGGGTGGAAATGAACTCATGCCCTTGCAACAGCCCCCAAGCACATAGGCCACCTGCTCAACCCAGCAAGCTACACCGGCGAACCAGTCATTCACTTTTATTTAATTCTCTGCTGAATAAACTGTTATAGAAAATGAACGTTTTCTGACAGTTGGGAGTCAGGAGTCTGAAAAAAATACCTGGAATAAATTGAGTCATTAGTCCATTAGCACACAAGCAAGCACGTTGGCTAATAGCTCAGACACACACTGCAGTAAAAATAGGATGGCCATCTCCTTGCAACTAGGAAAAAAATTGGTGGTTGTCCAGTGAGTGCATTGGATTATTTTGCTCTCAGAGACCAGTCGCAACTGGTTACCCAGAGGTTAATGGTGCAACACCCTCAATCTCTGGGTGGCAGCTTTCAAGGTGTTTGCACAGGTCACCAGATGGGAGGCAACCTGTCTCCAAATGGTCTGACTTGAACTGACCGCAGTCACTCTCAGACAGGTTTACAAATAATTGGCATCTAATTTTAAAAATGCAAACAGATTGCCAACACTTTGCAATCAGTCTGAATCCGTCTGTGCCAGTAGTACAACTGTGATAAGTCACTTTGCAGTATGGGACTTAATGCACATGTTTGCTGACTGGTTTTATTCCTATTCAAAAGCAAGATTCCTGGGTGTGTTAAATTTGATGCATTATTTTAAATCACCATCCTGCAGCAACTACGTCACTATTTGTAGAACAATTTATGACTTTCTGTTTCCAGTTTATGAGGTTCTGACTGAACTGTGAATGTAAGTAGTTAAAATGAATTTCTGTGTATGCAGATTTGACATTTTCACTGTTTTATCAGAGTTAATTGTCATATTCTTAAAAACAAATTACATGTGATTGCCAACTTGACCCCATTCGATTGCAGACTGATAGAAGACTCCATCTTATTGACATTTTACTGTGAGTGAGGACTCAAATGCAGATGCATGGAGGCAAGTGGAGTTTAATTGGAAGCAAGCTGTTTGGTTGATAGCCAAAAGCAAGGAAACAATTCTGGGTGTCTGCTGGCCATGGGACAGGACACAGAACACGTGACAGTTCTGGGGGCTGCCCAGGCCACGGGGCAAGACCTGGAGAGAGAAGCCAGTGGTGGAGGAGAAGTGACTCAGGGGGGCCGGTTGGGTGGCCAGTGGTGGAGAAGAAGCAGCTTCAGTGACTGGGCAGGAGGCTGCTGATGGCTGAGGAGATGGAACTCCCCAGGACACAGAAGAGAAAGCTACCGGTAGAGCTCTTCATGGGGCCAGCCAGGAGGCCAGTGATGGTGTCCCTCTGGTGGCTGAGGAGGTAGCTGGTGAAAGCAGCTGAAGGCCAGCTGCGACAGCGGTGACTGAAACCCTCTGGAAGCCAGCACCGGAGGCTGACGATGACAAAGGAGACCCTCGGGCTGGCACCAGTGGAGGGGATAGGACTTCTCTGGTGGCTTAGCTGGAGGCTGGCAATGGGACCCTTCTGGAGGGCAATGATGAAGGAGAGGAGAACCCTCTGGAGGCCGGCAACAAAGGAGACAGGACCCCTCTGGAGACCTGCAATGGCAATTGGACATTGCAGGTGACTTGGCTGGGGGCCGACAATGGCAGTGAAGACTCTCAAGTAGTGTGACTAGAGGCTGGTGATGATGAAAGGGACCCTCTGGAAGTGTTAGCAAAGGTGGCAGGACACCCTTGGTAGTTTGACTGGGGGCCAACAATGATAAAGGAGGCTGAACTCCTTCGGAGGCTTAGCAGGTGACCCCCAGTGAAAATGGAGACCCTAAGATTCAGGCTTGGGCTCATGCAGCAAGGGACCCACAAACCCTCAGACTTGGACAGCGGAAGACCCACTGGGCAAGATTCTAGCTCAGGCAGTGCAGGACCCACAGGCTAAGGTGGCTGGAGCAGCACTGGAGACTCTGGGGACGCAGGAAAGCTCAGGATTATCTGGGAGCTGCTCAGCAAGGCACACAGCCGACTCCTCTGAAGACTGGAACTGCTCAGCATCCTCTGGCAGCTCGGGCTGCACTTGGTTCAAGGATACTCCAGGTACACTTGGGGCTCAGCTGACTTCGGAGGCCAAGGTCTGTGTTTCCTCTTAGAGGGACTGGAGGAAGTGGGGGGAGACAGGCAAACCAGGGCTGCCCAGCAGATGGAGGAAGGAGCTGAGGAGCAAAGTCTGAAGGATTGGCAAACTTGACCTTCACTGTGGCCACATACTCTCCAACACAATCTGTGCGTAAATGTGGATGAAAGTTTCTGATGGACTCCTGAAAAAACCTTGATGTGACCCTCCAAACATCTCAGCTGTTTATTCAGGGTGAAGTCTGCTGGGTCAATATATAGTTAGGAGTATATTATGAAGGGGCTGAGTGTGAGAAGTGAGAACCCAAGTACAGATGCAGTATAGAAAAGGAGAAACAAAAAGAGAAAGAGAAACTAAATCTATAAACTTACTGAAACCTAATAAAACACACTAGGGCTAAAGACCACTGGGACAGGGAAGCACTAGGGATGATTTGAAAAAAAAAAAGACTGGCAAAGGACAAGAGGAGACAGCGACTATAAATACACAGAAGAGCAATTGGGGGAAGTGGACACAGCTGGGGAGAACGACACACTGCTGAATAAAATCACAGAAGAAGAGGGGGAAGCAAACCTAAAAGCAAAGTACAAGGAACAACTAACACAATAAAACAAGAAGTGGGATAAATAAATGGGGAAAAAAATGGACACGTGAATGAACTTAATTGTCATGGTCCTAGGCCAGTGGCCCAGTGTTTTGAGTTTCTTTTTGTGTTGCTCTGTTTTGTTGTATTTTTCAGGTTGTGTTTCTTAGTGTTTCTTTTAGTTTATTATTAGGTGTTCTGTTATTTAGTTATTTGTATGTTTTTCTAGTTTCCCTTTGTTTATGTCTTCCCTGTTTAATTGTTTCCCTGTCTTGTGTCACTCTGTGTGGTAGTTGGGTTAGTTACGTTTAGCTTCCCTTTGTGTCAGGTTTCCATGTGTTAAGTCTGTGTATGCGTATGTGTTATGTTTAGTCACTTCCTGTTTTATTTTGGCAGTCCTGTGTTCCCTGTCTTTTGTGTTGAGTTTTGGTTCCTGTGTTATTAGTTTCATTCCTTTTACCTGTTGTGCCCAGATGTTTCCACTCACCCCTTGTTCCTCCGTGTATTTAAAGTCTTAGTGTTGTTTAGTTTTTTGTTTGGGTCCTTGTCATTGTAACGTCTAGGTTGACGTCCCCACTGCGTGTTTTGTGTTTTTGTGTTTCTAGTTTCTTTGTATAGCTGGCTCCTGGTCAGCCTTTTCCGGGTTAAAGCATTTAAAATAAAGGTTAAGTACCAATTCAGCTCTTGCCCTGTGTCCTGCTTTGAGGCCCTCCCTGCCTGCTGCAGCAGCCTTGACATTAATACAGAAAGACTGACACAGAAATCAAAAAAAAAATTTAAATAAACAAAACTTGAAAGTTCAAAACTCAGAAACACTGGGTACACTGACCAGGACAATGACAGCAACTGACTGCCAGTGGTCCAAGGACAACTCACGACATTCCAAAGGTAACAAATGTGCAGGTTCACGGTGACAATATTTTTGGTTGTGCTGAAAATGCAGTTTTCCTTAATGTTACTTTTGCATAACATGGAGATAAAACAGTAGACTTTATATAAATGATAGAGCTAGCCATCATGATGTCACCAATTTTTTTGTGAAGTCTGGTTTTGAAGCCTTTAGCATTGTACTATCATTGACATCTGATTTTTTCTGACCCAGAAGTGATAAAACAGATACAGAGGCTTGATGGGCTGAGAACTACACTTATTTTTATCAGATAATTGCCTTAAAATGCTCCAAAAGGCACCAGAAGCCCAAATACTGTTGAGATGTCCAGTACAGTGACTTGAACCAGTGCAAGTGAGGCCTAGCAAAGAGTGAGCAGCTACAGCCACCTGGCATGCTTGCGGTAAAATGTTTCAATGACTCATAAAATTTTTATGGACAATGTTGAACTCGGTCTATTAATTTTGCTCAGTTTTAACTGTTTTCTGAGTGTTTTCTAATTTTTGGAGTAGCAAACCATCTCATTTTTTCCCCTCATATTTAATATTCACCAAGAGATTCCTTGGTAACTGACTGGTATTAGCCCCAGGCATGATGTTCCCCACTGATTAGTAAAGTCCCACTGTGAATTTTCAAACTGAATGTTTCCGCACTCTCTATCTTTTCACTTAAAAACCGAGGAATACTGTAAGCTCAGATGGTAGCAGCTTGTCTATTAGACAGTAAAACATACTTTCATTTATAGCCCTCCTGGACACTAATGGTGACCATAATTTACTAAATGAACTTCATGTTACACTAAGTAGGACTTCAAACTAGCAACTGAGACCATAAACCTATCAGGAAAGTGTTTACTGAGCTCATAGAGCAAAGGACCTGAGGGCCGTTTTTCCAGGATGACATCTACAGAACCATCAATCTTTTCTGCAACCAGAGTTGTCGCCCCCTGCTGACCATTGGAAATAATACTGGTTTAAGGCATTCAGTCCACTTTTCAGAAGATGTCATTAGAGGCAGGGGTTCTAGTATATCCCTGGGCTATCGGAAACATGCTAGCACTGGTTCTGAGAAGACTTCTTGGGAGTGTTTTAGTAATTTCTGAGCCTCTGCAAATGAGCCCAATTAGTTTTTTGACCATTAACTAATTAACACCCAGCTTCTGAACATAACTTAAAAAAAACAAAACAAGATTGAAAATAGGTTTTCAAATCTTCAGATATGATGCTCCACATAACTTGTGTGATTTGTGTCTAATAATGACACCAAAAGCTCTAGAGGGTATGTCTGGCATCATTCAGTAAGGACTTGTCTGGGCTTGCTTTTACAACTTTTTGGGGGATCGGTTTGGATCTCTGGGTAGAAACATTCTCCTCAGAGGCTGCAACACCTGCCACACACACACACACACACACACACACACACACACACACACACACACCTGGGCTCCGCCTGAGAGTATTACATTATCTGAAGCAATCTAGCAGCACCTCAAATCCTGATGCCCATTCTGTGGGGTGGGGTGAGAGTAAGAAAAATGACCATAGGTGGAAAAGCAGCATAAAGTAAAAAAAAAAAAAAAAAATCCCAAAACATTAATTTTCAACATATAATCAAAATGACACACTGCAGTAAAAACTGATGATCTTTGCTACCATTATTTACTTTAGTTAACGCGCCCACACTGAATGAACAGGGTTTAAAATAAAGCCCATTTTGGAAATTGCCTGAAGCTAATCTGAAACCGTCCTATCAGAGAACCGTGCCATTGCATGATGGACACATCACTGACTAGCCCGATTTTAAGTACAGGTCAATTTTAGACTCAGGCACTCTCAGTGTAATCAGATATGGGATCCTTTTTTATTATCAGATGATATATTTAACTATGGAGCAAACCTAGTGCCCTTAAAACGTTCAGGAAGGATAGAATAGTGATGCAGTAAAGCCATATGCTGCATGTAGCTCTATAGGCACATGGGACCTGACCACTCAACTATCTCTAGGCTTTGCAGCAGTCAGCAATACAGACATATCCTCAGCAATACTCCCTTATCCTTAGCTATACAGCCAGCTCAATAGCATGCCTCCTTCAATGCAGTATAATCGCCTCTTGTGACAACATTCCTAGCTCCCTGAGAGTCTATCTACCTTCTCAAATATCCCCACACCATAAGATAAAGACATTAGAGACCATGGGATTTGAAGAGAGTTATGTCTGTGATGCACAGTGATACAGACCTGGAATGCCTAGGAAGTTTGGGATCTCTCTAACAGATACCATCAAATGAGTAGAGCGGACCAGCGGGGCAAAGCTCAGCATGTTGCTGAGCTAGTTAGGAAGGAAAGGCATTTTACAGCACAAAAAAGAGAATGTTGAGGGAATCATTTGTGAGACTTCACGTGGGACCGGTGAGCCTCATCATGCATGTTTGGAGCGAATAAATGGCTGTGAATTACTTTTAGAGTGAAACACACAATGGGATTTGCACAGCACTAAAATTAAAGGTCACTAAGAAGATGCTTTGCACCATATGTCTTCTCTGTGAATCTATTAACTCGCTTTTTCCTCTCCGCTGTTGTGTCGCCGCTCACACTCTCCAATTCTTCTCCTCTCCCTTTCTCCTCCCTCACTCTCCCTTGCTCGCTGGCTGTCCCTGGGTGGGATGAGTCATCGAAGAGAGAGAAGAAAAGGAGAGGAGGTGTATTCGCGTGTGCTGTATATGCATGTGTGTGTGTGCGTGTTTGTGTCATTCCTCCTGAGGTGCTGTGCCCTTCACACTCCTTCTCAGCTTCATGTCAACCTTGCTGTTAGGGTGTAGACATAAGCTCCAATGGTACGAACGGCGCGCACTCGCACACATGCGCACAGCTCGACTCTGATGTCTCTATATATTATGATAAGCATTAAATTCTTACCTGAAACAGGTAGCGGGTGGGTGAAAATATCCGTGTGTTCAAATATACGAGTGATTTCAATCTTGCTATTGTGTAAACATTTCTCATATGAGATGATGAAACCACCTACATTGTGACCACCTACATTTGCTCCTTGCAGACAATAAAGTCTCCCACGAGGCTTTTACACTTGCTTTTCCTCACAAGCAAACAAGCACAGGTAAGATACACCTTTTGTAACAACTTAAAAAGTAATCAAGTGAGAGAATGTCATCTCCTCCTGTTGTTGGTAAGTGTAGGATATAAACGTACCCTGAGCTTGTCTGTAATTAACCAAAGCTCTATCACTTTCAGTGATTGCAACTAAAATACATTAACTTCACCATTCTGGACACAGATGTGCTGAATAAAGTTCCTTCTTCATTAAACTTATGCAAGGTAGCTGCACTGTGAACACCGGTGTTTGCCAGCCCCAAACCATAAACTGTAAAAAAAAAGGAAAAGGTGGATGTAGTCATTGCAGTTAGGGTGGATTCAGTGGTGATAATATGGCAATGGAGGCATGGCATGGAATTGTTGTTGCTGACTTGATTACACTTTAAGAGCAGTAGCAATACTTGAGTGGCTGCGCTACGATGTGTGACGTGTAAAGATTTATTTTTTTTATTAGAAGTATAAAATATGTAGTTCAGAAGAACATTACTGCCATAAAAATAAGTCAAATAACATTGTAACATGAGCCAAAGGCAAGAAAAAATGATCCTTGAATTAAAAATGTAATGATCAAAATGACAATTTTTCTGATGCTGCGACACATTTAAGGCACATTTATGACTTCATAACTGAAGAGAATATTTAATCTAATGACTCACAATGTGTCCGTACACAGGGAAGGATTTTATTTGATTAGAGAATACTATATTTATGTCCAGAGTCTATGAGCTAAACTTGTAACTGACTAATGTAACACTGTAACAATACTGCATTTTTTTGTTTCTTCTTTTAGTCAATTTCTGACTGATTAACCCGAACATTTAACAATAAATTATAATGTTTTCCTCCATTTTTATCATGGTTTGACACCTTCACACACAGGAACAGCACTTTTGTGTGCTACTGTGGACATCTTTTGGCGTCACACTGAACGCCCAGCCCGTTGCAGGTGCACGACCACGACCCAAACATGAGAAATAACATGCTTCATTAACCGAGGACCTTGAATACCGTCTGATGACATATGCACCCTCAATTTTAATGTGACGCCTGTTTATTTCACTGTGCAATGGCGTTTCCTGTGCAACGGCGTTTCCTGTGCAGCTGCGGCTGCTGGAGTCGATTGAGCACAAATACTCTGTGATAGGAAGTCTGATCAGACCGGGCTGCCACAGAGCTGTCCAAAGAGACAGTAAGAATGGGTGGAGAAAGAGATGGGCACTCTGTCTTTCTTTTGCTCCTTGCCTCTCAGTGTTACTCTCTCAGACAGTCAAAGTGGATTGGTTGGAAGATACTTGGCTTTCATTTGCAGTGACAGTTCAGGGTCTGCGCTCTCTTGCCAAATGTGCAGAGGAATTACAGCACAATCCAATGCAAGAGATATAGACAGAGAAATAAACAGTAATGTCCACTGACGCAGGCTCTGATTCACACACGCCAGCATTTGAATCCTTTTTTTTCTGCATAAATGTGTGTGCCCATGGATGCACATGCAAGACACACACACACACACACACACACACACACACACACACACACACACACACACACACACACACCTTAAGCAACAAGCAAGCAGCGTGCAGCCGTCCAGAGTACAGTCCTGTCATTTCCATAAATACTCCTAAAAGGTGCAGCCAAAACCATGGAAGGGTGCGATTGCCTCTCGGCTAGAAATGCACAAAAAAGCTCTTTTCTCTTTCAAGAGATTGTAGGAGAGGATGACCCACTTAATCGAACAATTTGGAGCGCCTGCGTATGTGTGTGTGTGTGTGTGTGTGTGTGTGTGCGCCTCTCTCTGTCTGTGTGCACGAGTAAAAAGGCCTCCCAGTGCCTGGAGACAAACAATAAACAAAACCAACGAGCTTATGGTATTGCCGAGACACAGCATGACGACTGTCTTGCAAGAGTTACGCGTGTGTGTTGTGTGCGCGTGCAGAAGAGAAGTGTGCTGCGCACTCTGCATTTATGAGTCACAGCTTTTATGTTTCCATGTACTATACAGGTATGTGTAGATGGTGGGAACAAGGTGCAGGGCATGAGCCAAATCTTTTATTTTTAGTAGAATCAGTGTGTTTGTTGTCTGTCATTCTCAGAGAGACAGCAGTAATGAAGCCTTCCATCTGCTGTTTTGTAGCCCGGTGAAGTGGAGTGGGGCTGGGGGGTGGGGGTTGTGCCTGTGTATGCTATGTGTGTGCATGCAAAGGTCAATCCTGGTTTAGCCTCCCAACATTTCCCAGCGTCTGCCAATTTGAAAAAATTTAGTTGCTTATGTTTTCTTCAACAAAACAGTTACTTAGCTGCAGAAGGTAATGGTCCATTTTCATTACTGGATAATGAATATCGACAGCATCACACTCAGGTCACCCCCCCCTCTTTTAATCCCTCTTATTTTCTTGTTCTTTCCTCCATCCCTCACGCTCCCCCTCTCTCTTCCCAGCCATTGAGGTCCACTTTCATCTCATTTTATAAAGCCATGAAACATCAGGCACCAGCATAAATCTAACATGCGATTGCTTTAATGACCAGGAGCTGCACCATCCCGACTGACAAACGCACAGAAGAGGATGGACGGCTCACACAGCGCACACAGGGTCAAGGCTGTCCCATAGCGACAAACAATGTACAGTAAAGCAACACAGCTGGCTAGTTTGAAATGCTACTCATGCACAGGCTTACACGGCACAGAGGGACAAATCTTGCCGCTCAGATTGCACTGTACGCTCATCCGGAGATATATGCTGAATAGAACACGAACGAGATTAAATTTCTTTGGTCCTCTGGAGCCCTGACATGAGCCACAGAGCCTGACACAAATATCATTCATACAACACAGAGAGCCATTGACAAAAGAGAGGACAATGAATGCAGGCATTAAACATCACGTCTTCCTACACTGTGTGCAGTTTTAATGGACACACAAGTTTAAGCGCAAGCGGGGCAACAACAGTGCAGCTGTAAGTCAGAGTTTCCACAGTGATATTTAGATCCCAATCCAACACTATTGCTGTCATTTACTTTGGGTGGAAATTCTTTTTTTTTAAACTGAAACCTAATGTCCCTAAACTAGATCATTGCTTGCATCTTCCAGCAATTCCTCACGATGATCTCATGGGGCTGCAGTAAGCAGCAATTGAAAAAAATCCTTTATTTCTATAATAAGGCCATTTGATCTACAGTGGGGGAAATAATTATTTGATTCCCTGCTGAATCTGTGAGTTTGCTCGCTTACAAAGAAATGAACAGTTTCTAATTTTTCTAGTAGTTTCATTTTAATGGAGAGAGACAGAATATCAACATAATAATTAAGTTATAAATGTATTTGAGTGTCACTGAGTGTAATAAGTATTTGATCCCCTACAATCAGCCAGAATTCTGATTCTGGTTCCCACAGATTTAACAGATGGGTACACAGCCAATCAATCAATCACGCACTCAATCAATCAATCAATCATAGATACTCCCTGTCCACAGAATGGAAGAAATATAAAAATATAAAATGACCACCAATCGCTCCATGCAAATCTTAGAAACAAGGTGTTTGTAAGTTCATTATATGTGACATATAATGAAAATAAAGTTATTCTGTTCTAACCAGATATTTACTCTGGATGACATTACTTTGTTTCCTCTAGTACACGTTAGGAATCTGTTAGGAATCCTGGAAACCTAATGTTGAATAATCCACATTCAACTGTTTTAATTGTTGGTGCAGTTGAGGACGCTATATTGTTCTTTCTTTGTGAATTTTTATGCTTATATTGTTCTTTTTTTTTTTTGCTGATTTTTGGATTGTGTTTTAATGTTCTGGGAGCAGACACAGTCTCTAATGGTATGTGTGGCACTGCACGTTGGATGGCCACAGACCTTCATTGATTAATGTTTATTAACAGAGTATGATAACAGCACATGTGTATAAATGCTCTATGTAGATGTGCTATATATGCCAGAAAGGAAGGGATTACGAACCAAGGAAAATGGGCACCCATCCTCAAAGTACCATACTGCTAGAAGACCCCAGGGTCTCAATGTGTGCAGATAGTAAGCAGTGATTTGATTAATCAACCAAACTGTATTGATTTCTTAGGCCCTGTCTTGTAGAAGGTGCACTGCCTTTTTACCTCATAATAAAGCTCTATTAGTTAAAAAGCTCTTCCTAATGGAACTGATGCTAAAATGGAAGCTGTCAATGATTCTTTACTAAAACAGAAAGAAAACTTCCCGGTTTGCACTGAATTGTACTGTACTTTATTAAAAAAAGCTATGAAAAAATATGTATTTCCATCAAAATACCATAACACTGCTGGCTGTGTGAGTGTTAAGTGTGCCCACTTGGAGACAGGCTTGACCCTGGCGGCAGCGCTGAGGGCCGTGCATCGCCGTGACCTTTCTGATCACCGCTCCAGCCTGCTGCCTTTGTTCGCCTAATGTGTCCCACACAAAGCGACTTTTGACCAAGAACAGAGGAAGAAGCGGGGCAGAGATGGAGCGATAACAACAGCAGGGACGGGATGAATGGATAAAGGGACAGGCGTCGGCTGGAGGTCCTCGCTAATGGCCCCTGCGCGTTTTGTAATTAGGAGCAGTGTCAAGAGACGCAGGGGAGGAAACGGGGGGGTGGTCAAACAACAGGGAAAGAGAAAACATGCCAACAGGGAAAGGAAGATCGAGAGAAGACAGATATCCAAACAGACGGATGGAATAAAGCCAGTGTAGAGAGAGGAAGAAAGAGAATACAGAACGGAGATATTAGAGGCCAATTAAGTGGAAAACGAAGTGCTTGACTACAAAAGAAAGCCAAGAGAAGGAGCGCCCATCATCTGACCAGTAATTGATCTTGTGCCATTGTGCCCAATGTGAGTGTGTAAGTGTGTGCGTGTGTGTGTGTGTGTGTGTGTGTGTGTGTGTGTGTGTGTGCGTCGCACTGGGATGGGTGTTACACTGAGTCGAAGTTTAAGAACAGGCCTCTCATGCCAATAAACCTTTGGACAGCACTTTCTGAAGGGGAACTTAACAATGTCATGGACAACAACGATAAGCAGAGCACATGTTTTTATTTGGTATTTGGGCTTCTCAAGGCTACTTTGAAATTTAAGTGAAAGTATTTTGCAGAGCTGAAACTCTGCAGGAAATAGTTTCATGATACTCGTACTTAAGAGATCTGTTTGAAATACGAGTGGAGATTTTGTGCTCTTTCTTAGTCCAACTTCTTGTTTTTTACTGTAATAGATGATGTTCCATAATGATTTCTAATGCAGTTTCACTTTCAAACTATAATCTTTATGTTTCTTAGCATAGTTTCTGTCATGCAACGTTCATATCAAAGCCACCAGTTTTGATGATTTCAGCTTCTGAAAAATCATTTCAGTATGTCAGTGCAGATGTGTCTAAATACTCCCGGGGCAACCATGTAGCTCCTCCCACTTCACAACTAGCTCATGTTTGTTATGCAACACAATTTTTCAATGTGAGGGGTGTACTCACTTTTGTGATACACTGTAGCTGCAAGTAACAGAAAGATTTGCCAATGTAAGTAAACCTCATGTAATAAAAGTACATCTGTCCAGAACTGCTAAAAAATAGATTGGGCAGTAACATTTATGGATCCCATGGTGTTTCAAGGACAGGAAAAGCTCACCATCCTA
The DNA here is from genome assembly GCA_024447675.2 of Pterophyllum scalare. Lineage (NCBI taxonomy): Eukaryota > Metazoa > Chordata > Actinopteri > Cichliformes > Cichlidae > Pterophyllum > Pterophyllum scalare. The sequence continues at coordinate 38,598 of JAMQGT020000523.1, read as the reverse complement.
CAGTGTCATGTCTTACTGAATGCAGCATTGACTCCAACCAAGAAACCAATTCTCCAAATAAAGAAACATTTTAGGACCCTTTCTAGCCAGCAAAGATCTGGAGTACCTCTTTACTATATGAATGGGATATTGTCACATATGGAAAGACTACAAATTAAGGTAATTCTTCACGCAACCAGATAGAAAATATCTTCTTCTTTACTGTTCAGTTTAGGAAAGTTGAGCATTTAGTTTTGCATACAGTACTGTGCAAACAATTTCTTTATATTTTTCTAGGAAAATGGGAAATACGTGGAGTGATTTATTGAATAATTAATTTATTGTTCAAACATACATGGAAGTACAGCATGTAAGGCAAAAACAATTTGTACAGTTCTAATGAGCTTTAAAGTCAGTATTTGGTGTGACCACCTTTATTCTTCAGCACAGTCTGAACTCTCCGAGGCAGCTTTCTTGTCATTTCTTTAAGTAGTCTTCAGGAGTAGTTCTCCAGGCTTCTTGAAGGACATTCAAAGCTCTTCTTTGGATGTTTCTGCCTTTTGTTCAGTTCTCTGTCAAGATGATCCCACACTGTTTCCGTAACACTTAGGTCCGGGCTCTGGGGATGCTATTGTTATTGCTATTGCTAGTGTTCCACTGTGTGTTTTTCTATGCAGGTGTGCTTTTACTGCATTGACAGTCTGTTTGGGATCACTGTCATGCTGAAAAATGAAGCTGTTGTCAGTCAGATGCTTTCCAGATGGTATTGCACATTGGCTCAGAAAAGCTGAAATGCAGCCTCAAACCATGACGAAGCCTCCACTGTGTCTTACAGATGGCTGCAGACACTCACTGTGGTATCTCTCTCCTGACCTGTACATATAATGACAATTTTAACCAAAAAATTCAGATTTGGATTCATCCCTCCATCAGACCTGTTGCTGCTGATTTTCAATCCAGTACTTGCGTAATTTTGTATACTTCAGCCTTTTGTTCCTGTTTCACTTCTGTAAGAATGGCTGAGACCACTTCTGATGGAATTTTGGCAAACAGTAGCTGGATCTGCTGAAGGGACAGATGCACAGGTCCTGTGTCAGATTGCTGCTGGATTTTCCTCTATTTCTCAAGGACATGGCTTTCAGATACTGTTCATCAGCTATAGGTAGTTTTTTAGGCCTGTCACACTTTTCCAGTTTCCTAAAATGTTTTAAAGACACACTGCACACCATGCTGAGACATGCCAAGTTTCCTTTGGGAACCACTTTGTTGGTGCAACGAAACTATTTTATGCCTGTTAAACTGTGTTATCTTTGTCATTTTTTTTTTATAGATTCAGTTAAAGAAATGGGAGCAAATGACATGTTTTTATGACACACTGCTAATAACATAAAGTGCCTAAAGATGAGATTTAAAATTGATTCTTTGCTAAGTTTTCTGGTACATCCCCTGAGTTGGACGCCTTCTTTACGTTTTAATGATTTATAGATCAGTGTTAAGTGTCTTAACAAATGAAAAAGCATTCATTTGAAAATGGCCAGGTGCAAGAACTGGACTGAAAATGAATGGAAAAAGCAGCCAATGTCCAAAAAGAAAAGCTTTGAAAGGCCTTCAGAAATCCTGGAGAACGATTGCTCAAGACCACTTTAAAAATGACCAGAAAGTCTGTCTCCTTGGAAGCAAAATATAAAGAAGTTACTTTTGCACTGTATGTGCACAGGAAACCAGTTTAAAACACAGCTGTTTCCTTAAATGTTAGCCAAATTTGTCAGCTCGGTTGTTATCTGATTCTTATTTAAACAGAACTATCAACAATGAGGTTTGGGGTGTGTCACAAAACTTCATCTGGTTCTGTCATGACTTTCCTTATGACTCTGCTGCACCATAAAACTGAACCTCACAGCAGAAAAAAAAAAGAAACTTAAAAATGAATGCTTCCTACCTTTTTTGTGAACAGTGTAGCCATATTGTTTGTATTATCATTACATTTACATTTATTGCGCACACACAGACACACATATATGGTCATTAATTAACAGACTAATAAAATACTAAAATTTCCCTCACCAAAACTGGAACACAAACTTCTTGAACTTCTGTAACACACAGAAAGCTGCAGCAGCGGCAAGCTAGCATTGTCATGCTAGCACTGTAGTTGACCTATCCTCTTCCTCTGTTCAATGTATCCCCTGCCTAAACCATTATAAATCCCTCCGCTACACTTTAGAACACATAGATTTGGTACTCTCTGTAAGGCTTTCTATACATGCTCTCAATGTGCCAATACAGCTCCTTCTCCCCTGTGTGCGCGTGTATTAGCATGTATGAACACGTGTGTTTCCAGCACATGCGATAAGGGATGGGCATCACCAGGGCAGCGCTACGAGTGAACGAGGCAGATCAGTCAAAGACTTAAAGCCCTGCTCCCCAGTGGAGGAAACAGACAGGCTTTGATGTTGATGTGAACAAATAAAAGGAAGCCAAAATGAGTGGAATGGACCATTATCTGCTGTGGAAAGGGCCTCCCATGGAAGGGAGCCTGCCCGCCTGCCTGCTTTACTTCGAATCAAGAGGCTGAAGAGAGGAACTGAGGAGGAGAATTTGTGTGAGAGAGAAAGACGCACAAAAACCACAAGAACCCAATTAATTTCACTCGTACTAAATACTGCAGTGTTCTGTATTTGCTGGTTGTGAAGCCTCTGGTGAAAGATGTTTGTCTACTTAATGTCCACTTAAACACTACAAGAGACCAAGTAAGGCTCATCCCCAGAGCATGCAGAAAATGGTAAAATGAAAATTGTATTAACCTTGCTATATACAGTGCAGTCTGCTTAGATAAACAATAAATATATGATTTCTTAAGCAAGAGGCAACAGTGAATTGCTGCACTGGAATTAATTTTAGAGGTACTAATAATAAGACTTGGCATGTCCATTTTAGTACTGCTAATGTTAACTCACAGAGAAAGGCACAAGGCCGTTTGCCAAAGCCACAAATAGACTAAATCCAACAATAAAATCTGCATCAGCTTCTTGCTGAAACTGAAAGTGGAGAAGCTGAATAACCATACCTACATTAACTGGTAACTAAGCAGATGTAGGCCATCTGACTCAATTACTATTGTATGTTTGTCATAGGCCAATTCAGAACCAGACTTTCCCCAAAGCAAAAAGCAGCATGCAAAAAAGGTCATGTATTCTAGAGATGAATAGAGGAGTATTTAAAGGCACAGGGAACTTGTTTGCACAAGCTGACACATGTTAACTATCTTTTGTACTGGCTGGAAAAAGTAGGTCAGATGTACCGCCAGCAAGTGTACGGGACTAACAACAGAAAGCAAACGAGACACAGAGAGGATTCATGCAATGCTGACCCACCGAGGACAGTTCTGTTTATGTAAGAAATGACAGATACAGTGTGGGTTATAGTGTTAGTACCAGAATATAGACCGCCACTCGAAAGTTTGGAGTCACTTAGAAATGTTGCTGTTTCTGGAAGAAAAGCCCCTTTGTTGTTTTTATCTAGCACAACTGATCAAACTGATGTGAATGCAGATTAATGATTAAAGAAGTGATACATTTGCCTAGTTATGCAATAGTAACACTTCTTATAGTCTTCAATAGATCCCCCTGAAAAAGGACTTTCTTCTGAGATGAAGGTTTTTTCAGGCTTATATATATATATATATATATATATATATATATATATATATATATATATATATATATATATATATATATATATATATATATATATTTATGCAAAGGTGTATACTACTCGCTTTACAGTTTTACACAGCCTGATTCTTAAAGCTACCATGTGAAGAAGCTGCCATTTACAATTCAATTCAATTCAAATTTATTTGTATAGCGCCAAATCACAACAAGCAGTTACCTCAAGGTGCTTTATATTGTAGGTAAAGACCCTACAATAATACAGAGAAAACCCAACAATAATACAGAGAAGAAGAAACTTCCAGCAGATCCAGGCTCAGGGAGGGGCAGTCATCTGCCGTTACCAGTTGGGGCTGAGGGGAGAGAGACAGAACAAAAGACATGCTGTGGAAGAGAGGCAGAGATTAATAATAACTAATGATTAAATGCAGAGTGAAGTAAAAACAGAGTAGAAAGAGGTGAATAAAAAGAAACAGTGCATTATGGGAACCCCCCCAGGAGCCTAGGTCTATAGCAACGTAACTAAGGGGTGGTTCAGGGTCACCTGATCCAGCCCTAACTATAAGCTTTATCGAAAAGGAAAGTTTTAAACCTAATCTTAAAAATAGAGAGGGTGTCTGTCTCCTGAATCCAAGCTGGGAGCTGGTTGCACAGAAGAGGGGCCTGAAAGCTGAAGGCTCTGCCTCCCATTCTACTCTTAAGTATCCTAGGAACCACAAGTAAGCCAGCAGTCTGAGAGCGAAGTGCTCCATTGGGGTGATATGGTACTATAAGTTACAGACCTATGAGGTGTCTGTTTCTCAAACTAAAGACTTTGATGTACTTGCCCTGTTGCTCATTCGTGCGCTTGACCTCTCTCTTGGGGTGGCTGTAGCTCAGGAGGTAGAGCAGGTCACCTACTGATTCGATTCGATTCCCGGCTGCTCCAGGCTGCGTGCCAAAGTATCCTTGGGCAAGATACTGAACCCCAAGTTGCTCTCCGACGCAAACGTTGGAGTATGTGTGTGAATGTGTTAGACAATAAAAGCACTTAGCTTACTTACATATGGAAGTGCTTGTATGAATGGGTGTGAATGGGTAAATGTAAACGTGTTGTATAAGCGCTTTGAGTGCTCAGAGTAGAAAAGCACCATATAAGGACTAGTCCATTTACCATTCACTTATCTTTTCTGTTGTAGTTAGAACCCCTGTGAAAGAAGCAGTACGCGCTGTTGTAAGTTTTATCAATGATATGATATGATTTAAAAAACAATTTAACTTTCCTTAAAAAAAATTACTTCTTTTTTTTTCTTACATAATCCTAGATATGGCAATGCATACATGCACCAACTATAAATTAGCAAGATGCCAATGAAACGCTGACACTGCAAGTCAAATATTTGTAAAGAAAATTAAAAGGCATCCAGTAGAGAAGCTGTGTTATATGGCATCGTTCTCTCTCATGTTTTAAATACTTGCTCTGCTTTTAAAAGTTTTACACAGTTCACAACATAACAAAACATCCAAAGATTTACAGGAAGTGTCCAAGTGGTTAAATGGGCTTCCGTGAGAGGAACTAACATATTGCAGGAAATCAGATAATAGACTGTTGACTAGAGCAGAAAAGCTCCCTGCAAACCTATACCGTTGATGCAATTAATAATGAATAATTAAAAAGGGGGTCTTTTACTTGGAGGATGATATACAGTCTGGACTGAAGACGGTGTGTTTCTTGCACCGGGCACATGCTGAACGTGAAGAACGACTGTGCTTTACTTTTCACTGAGTTCTGACATGCTCTAAACTTAGAAATGATGCATCTGCCCAACTCCGATTTTTTTCTCCTGCAGAACCATGACAGTGAATGAAGGTTTGGGGGCGTCGGCTGCTGAAAGTTGTAATTAGTTTGCAGTGCCACATCTGCTGAAGGGCAGTCATCTTTAATGAACATCAGCAGCCCTAATGGAGCGTAAAATGACACTAGGAAATACAAGATGTCGTGGTCAACAAGGGAATGGCTACATCAGTCAGACCCTTCATTTCCTTACACATACGCTTTAGTTTAGAGAAACAGCTCACTTACTTTATGTATTTATCTCTCAGGCTTTGGCACCAGATTTATACAGCAGAATAGATTTTCTACATTTAAACATGCTTCATTACAACTTTTGTGGACAGCCTCAAAAACTCGAGCTTTGTAGCTCAGTAAGAAATACTGAGATATTATATATCCTATTTATTTTACCCATCCTTTGTCTCCTTTTTTATTGCAAAATCTCTAAACATTTCACCCAGGTTTTTCTGTTGTGAAGTCGTGCTGTGGAACACCGAGCTTGGCCGAGGTTTTGGTTTATTCATGAGGTTCAATGAGGAAGGTCTTTGATGTCCATGAATTATTTAAGGGGAGCACTTTTTTAAAAAAATAATTCCTTACTTTGGGAAATACTCCCCAGCAGTACCCCACCAAGTCTTCATCACCATGGTGGTCAGAGGAACGACAACACCTAGATGGATATGAGAGATACAGAGGACAAAGGCACCTGTGACTGACAAGGCCTGAGACTGTGCTACCATTCATTTTTCCAACCAGTTTGCTCAATTTAATCCAGTAATGAAAGTGTTTTAGAAACTTTTGTTCTGTCCTTTAAGAGTGGGTGTCTCTTTTTATTTCCAAATGGTGGGCACAGTGTCTTGGAACAAAACACTTTTTACACAGTTGGTAGGTGCTGCTATCCAAGTACCTAAAGTAAGTTGTTTTCAAACACGAGTAATTCTTTGGTAGATTTTAAAGCAGCTGCCCATGAAGTCCCGACCTACTCTCTGTCGGTCATGTACTGGGGCTGTCTTTTGACCTCAGAGACAATGTTATGGGGAAGTATCAGGAAAGAAAAGTGAAAGGTCCAGCCAATCATGTACAGCACTGCCCAAAGGTCTTAAGCCACCCTTCATTTCTATATAGTTTGCATCCAAGGAGCCAGACTTTCTTACTGTTTTAAAGCAGTCTGGAGCAGTAGTTCTTTTCTGCTCAATTTCAGTCCAGTCCAATCACGTCACCATTTTCAGACCTTTTTTTTGTTTTTTTTTGTTTTGTTTTGTTTGTTAAGCCACTTAATACTGTCCCATGAAACATTCAAGCACAAAAACATAATGGATGAACCAGTGTTGTCTACATATAACAAGAAACTTATCAAAGAACCAATTTTAAATTGCATCTTTTGTCACTTTGTTACAAGCAGCCTGCCACAAACACATTATTTGTTCCCGTTTCTTTAGCTGAATCTATATAAAAAAACTATAACAAAACAAAGATAATGCAGCTTGACAGGAATAAAACAGAACCAACAAAGTGGTTCTCAAAGAGCTACTAGCCATAAACTTCATGGGTGTGCAGTGCACTGAAAATATTTGAGGAAACTGGACAAAAGAAGAAGTAGCAGGCTTAAAAACTATCTACAGCAGATGAAGAGTATCTGAATATCATGTCCTTAAGTAATAGGGGAAAAAAAAATAAAGACCTGAACCATCAGATTTTGATCCACCATCAATATGAAAGTGTCTTATTGTCAACAGCTTCATTTTTCAGCATGACAGTGATCTCAAACACACTGCCAGTGCAGTAATACCTTAAAAGAAAGCCACACAGTGTAACAGTATCAGTCATGGATCGGCCTCCCCAGAGCCCGGGCCTCAAAATTACTGAAGCAGTGTGGGATCATCATGACAGAGAACAGGACCAAAGGCAGCCAACATCCAACAGAGAGCTTTGAGTGTCCTTCAAGAAGCCTGGAGAACTATTCCTGAGACTACTTAAAGAAACGAGAAGAAAGCTGCCTCAGAGAGTTCAGGCTGTGTTGAAGAATAAAGGTGGTCACACCAAATATTGATGTTCAAGCAAAATATGAAGAAATGAGGGCTGGATTTTGGCACAATTCTGTAGTTTGACATTCTAGTTTACTCAGTGTCACCACGGGTTTATATTTAAGTTTAAAAATAAGCAGGAAAATAATTTTAACAGTTTAACAATACAGAACTTGGGCTTTACAATAAATAATTGGGACTCTGTGGAGCCTTTCTGTTCTAACACTTATCATCCATTTTCCTGTGTGAGTAAAAAGTCTAATTATAGCTGAAATTATTGCCTGTATTTCTGACCCACTTTTCCCACTGAAATGAACAATTTAAAATTCATTGTTTTTTTAAGACATAAAAAAGTGATTTGAACAAGCTCTAAAAGCAGTTCCACTAATTCTGACCCACAACATCCATGAGACCCAATATGACTTGTATTTTGATTCCTGCAGAGTTCCTAGAAATATGAGATATGACTGATGTATGATTATTGCTCCACAATTTATTGTTTTTTTTACAGTGCTGTATCTCTGTATATTTGACTTCTTTAAAATTTTTGCACTCTTGTGCTATGGTGGACTACACAATCTCACAGGAAGCTGTAATATTACTGCATGCATGCAGCTGATACTCCTGGTGATTAGTGATAGCTGAGACCCCCTGCTGGTACTAATGTTAAGTCCAGTGAGCACCCAACTAATCTCAGCTTGTCTCTGATTTGATTTGTCCTCTGAGTAGTAACAGTGTGGTCTTTTATCACATTGTAAAACCACCCTTCTGTCATGTACAGTACTGCAGCAGCATTACTCTTTCTGCTCTGGCAGTTCTCCCTTTGTCTCAGTTTCTCGTTCACGTACCAGTGCAACGAGCGTGCAGGCACAAATTCTTTCTCCCTCTCCTTGTCCCTGTCTTTCCTCTTTCTCTGAATGCTGATATTATACGATAGCGTGGCATAATGTGGTGTAGGGGCAGTGGAGAGAGCAGAGTCTTGGATCTTCACCCAGCCGTGCTCGGCTGTTTTACCCCATGCGGTGGCACACAGCACAAGCAGGAGTGATATAATTAGAATGGAAATTACAGAAAGTTACAGGCGAGCTAAATCCCCCCCGCGCATCGCGTGGCTAAAAATGTCCCGGGCAACGCCAGTGGATGTATCACCATAGCAACAGCCTTCTTCTGCACTCTATTTTCAGACTGAAAAGGGAGAACCATCCAGAGAGAGAGCGAGAGATAGAGAGAGAGGGAGAAAGAGGAAGAGAGAGGAAGAGAGAAATGCAAACATTGCCGTTTCTGTAGAAATTGATACATTATTCAAGTAAGGAAAACATCTCACAGTGAGTGCTGGCAGCTGGGAAGGGGGGCAGGCATGTGCGCTTGCTTGTCAGGGCTAAACTGAACTGTCTTTGGGGGCATCAGTGTGACGGTCAAACAAGGAGAATGGGGGGGCTGCGGGGTTGACTTACAAGACTGAGCAGAGGTCAATGCTGAAATCCACACCAGCAGCCAGAGATGTTAACATCAATGCAGCAGTGTGGTGAGGCTGCACCCGTTTCTATTTTAATCAATCGCACATCAAATGGTTAGAGGATGAAGTGCTGAGGAAAGTGACTCATCTCATGGAGGAACCAGAGTAATTTGGGCTTCAATGAACCTGAGTGGAAGCGAGTGCTAAGTTCAAGGGCACGGTGTCATTGCTGTGACTCAAACATCCGATTTGTCATATAGCTCTAAAAATTAAATTCATGATCAATTCATAAAAAAAAAGTACCCTAATCCCAAAGCACTTAGTCTCTATGTCTCCCCTTTTCAGTTTAGTTCAATTTATTATAATTCACTTCAGTACAATGTGGTTCATTAGCATAGCGGTTGAAATGCCAAAGCGCTGAGACAAAAGATCCACATTTTCTCTCTTTCTCTTTCTCTGCTGGTCTAATCAGGCCTTAAATGAAAGCATACTCTCTCCCTCAGCACGGGCGCGCGCACACACACACACATCCACACACACACATCCACACACATGCCACTCTCTGTCCATCTTTCTGTCTCCTAATGTTTCGCTCACCCCCTGGGGGTCTGATTGAGCCGGCTGTGAGGCATGGATCTTTCTCTATTGATCCGCCTGCTGAATCACTTATCCCTTTTCCAATGGCCTTCATCACCACACTCAGGTTTTAGCACTCTCTGCATGCACAGATTTCCTTACTTGTACAGCCAAGATCCGGGGCTGGAAAGAAAATGCTTTACCCGTGAAAAGAACAGAGCGAGTGGATTGCAAAGAGCTCGCAAACTGCAATGAATAACAGTTTCTTAGAAAAGCAGCATGCTTAATTACACTGAATAAAAAGCCGTGTCTGTGGTGAACACAATTTCCAGTTGTAATCATTAAGATCGGTCGAGGAAACTGGGTTATTGTCATATGTGGCAATACAATAGATCAAGAAAGCTTTAGGTTCACCTTTCTGGCAGGTGTTGCACTTCATTTTTGAGATTTAAAGAGTCTAAATTTGTCTGCTTAAGTGTGTCCAGAGAGAAATGGGCAGAAAAAAAAGTCTAAAGTTAATTTCCATAAAGTTCTGCACCTGGTTAATGCAGCAAAAAGAATGAGTAATGACTGTGTCATCACATGGAGCCACTCTGCAGAATCTGTTATTTATTTATTTATTTTTAATTGAGGTGAAATGCTAAGTGAGATCCCATTCTCATTTCCCACGGCACTTCTTAGTGACACAGTCCACATTTAGTGCAATCTGTTCAAAGACAATAGGCTTTAATCTCAAAACAAAACAACTGAAAGCTTAACACCCAGACTTAGAAGTGGATCAAAAGAAAGCCTGGTCACGCGTGAAATTGTAACTCAAAAGCATGAAAAAGCTAAATAACTTAATGATAACCAGAACAAATACCAAGAAAATACCTTCTTATGTTAAAAAAAAGGTAAAATGCAATAAAAGCGAAAGCTCATTATTGCTGAAGTAAACATGTGCAGCATCCATATGGCTGTGAAACTACGCAGACAAAGCAAAGCTGTGGCATATATTTAAATGGCTCGCTACAGTGTGTAGACTACTGGAGATCATTTGAATGCCACAGTGCCCTCTACAAACCTATTATTATCGCCATCCATCAACTTGTCACGCATCATTTTTTGCTTCTGGTGAACATGCAGGCCGAAGAAAGGAGAAGAAACTCTCCTGAAAGATTGCAAATTTGACTATATAAATCAAACAGCCCTGTGATCACCCACTCATTCATCCAGCACAATGAGGAAAAGAAATTCCATCCAATGCCCAAACTTTCTCCTGGATGTAGCATATTGTGGGTATTTTTGGCTCATTATACTCAGCAGATGACTGTGGCGGTGCGGCTCACTGTAAACATGTTTTCAAATCTGTGTGTTTTTTGGGGTTTTTTTAGCTGAAATGTTTGGGCACCTGGAAAAACGAATACTAAAAATAAGTTTTCTCTCCAACACCGATGGGAATGCAAAAAAATGAAAAAAGAATAAACATGTTGTTGCCACTGAAGGCAACAAGGAAAAAGAGGCCAACGCTGTAAAGACAGGTCCCCAGTGGTCACACAGCTTTTTGCAATGTCAACCAGATGCCTGTGGGCTCATACAGCTGCTTTCATTCTCTGAGCAGGACGGGCTCACCATCGCTGCCAGCCTGCGTCCAGGCAAAAACAACAACTCCCTGCATGCATCCTGATAATACCGATCTGCTCTCGCTCTCTCTCTCTCTCTCTCTGCTTCAGTTTCAGCGACTGTTGCTCGCTTTCTCCCTCTCTTTAGCTCTCTCCCTTTCTGTTTTTTTTTCATTCTTTAATTCCTCCTGCCTCTTTTTTGTTGTCTCATCCCCCTCCCCTCTCTCTCTCTCCCTCTCCAGGCTCCCTTATGCTTGTTTTTGACTTTATTTTCGTCATCAAACACGCCGATCTGTCACTGTTGACACAATACGCTCTTGACCTCCGGTGCGCTCCGTCACTTTGAACCCTCGCCGTCCTTCTGTTGGGAAGACCGGCACCAGATAGAGGACGCTGACAGAGAGAGCGCGAGAATAATGATGAGTGTTTAGTGCAAGGTTGAAAGTCGGCTCAGAAATAAGGACGCCAGATCAAATGAGACAAAAGCAAAGATGAGAGAGCAGACAAGGGGAGGGAAAATTGGCCGATTCCGCCCCAAAATAGCAGCCATCTGTAACACCTCTCAGCTAAGATGCTCACGTAGCGCAGACAAAACTGATGTAGGATCCTGCTAACTTGTAATGGCAGCTCCCACACGTGAGCACAGCGGGGTCATCAGAGCTATTCCTGGCTGGTAAAGATAAACGTATGGCAACACAGGACTAATGCACACACACACACACACACACACATCACTAATGCAATATGTGACTCCTGTTTAATTTCAACCCCTGTCAGTCAATTACAGATGCAAGTCAAATATGCAGACAGTTGGACTATAACGCTTGACTCACATCTGTAACAGCAGACTGTGGTATCTGGGACTTTCATGCATAGTCACTGCTAGGAGAATGAAGGAGGACAGAGAGAAAGAAGAATGAGGACGAGGCATTAACGGGGGGGGGGGGGTACCAAAAGAGAGAGCCCTGGACGGTAAAGTGAGAGTAAAAGTGTGAGGCAGGAGGCAGAATGAGGCTCATAGGAGAAGAAGATTTCTTGCTGACAAACTCTGGAAATGCTGTAGGCCTGTTCCAATACCCAGAGCCCAAAGTGGCTGTGTCAAGAAGATTATGACCCCCCCCTTGTTGAGCGGGGTTAAGTATATTCCCTGTGTGTGCCTCACGTGAAGAGGCATTTGGTTTTCTTTCAGAAAAAGAAGAAGGTTTTTCTTGTTTTTTGGTGTTTTTTTTGAACATTCGCAGTGTGTTTCCAGAACTGGATCGAAACCAACACTGAGAGGGGGTGGGAGCGGGGGGGGGATGGATAAACACACAACCTGTTTTTGCCAAGCTGTCTGTACCCTCAAACCAATATTTTTTGAGCCAACAACACTCTCAAACAATCAGAATGTTTTATTGGCTTTTTATTTTAGACTAATTGTGTCTTCATGTGCTACTCATCAATTTTTGCAGATTAGGAAACTGTACAGTATGCGTTCCAATGCCTAAACAAAAATAAGCCAGATGGATGCAGTTGTTTCATCGCTGCAGGCAGGCACCGGAATATTTAGCAGCAGACTGAGGAAGAGAGATGGCAATATGTAGATGTTAGATACGCAGAAATCCATATTAATCCAGACATCTTTACTGATAAATCCATAGTCAGCCAAAAAAAATCTTGAGCAAACAGTCAGCGGCTCCTAAGTATTTCGAGGCAATCGCTACATCCCGGTTCAGTTTCCCTTCAGCCTGACAACCTGATTGTTTCAGACTATAATTTGGGATAAATTGGGCAAAGCATTTTAAAGGGTTTTGGCACCAATTTTATCTTTAGAGTGACTGCACCACTTTGCATTTATGAACCTCAGGAAATGTTGACTTGAGATTCCTGGAAAGCTGCAACCCAGTTTACAAGAATCACAGGAGAAATAAAGTTGTTTTACAAACCAATATACCAAAGCAAATCCTGAATTAAGACCAAGTCTGAAACCTCTAAAAATTTGAAGACAGGTATATAACAATAAATAAGTCATGTGAAAAAGAAAGTACATACTCCTGTTCTATGGTTCTATGCATCAGTACATAATTCTAAGCAGGTTCTAAAATTATTTAAAGACAACCTCAGACGAACAATAACATATGACACTGCATAATTATTTATTTAACAAAAGCCAAACAAAATACAGTCCTGGGAACAGCTAAGTGCGCCTCACGATTCTGTCGCTTATAGAAACTCCTTTAACAGCAATAACTTGAAGTCACTGTTTTCTGTGTGACTTTATCAGTCTCTCATTGTGGAGGAATTTTGTTCCACTCTTTGTTACAAAGGTGCTTCAGTTCATTGAGGTTTGCAGACATTCATTTAAGCATAGCTCATTCAGGAGACAGACACCCTCTCTATTTTTAAGATTAGGCTTAAAACTTTCCTTTTTGATCAAGCTTATAGTTAGGGCTGGATCAGGTGACCCTGAACCACCCCTTAGTTATGCTGCTATATGCCTAGGCTGCTGAGGGTTCCCATAATGCACTGTTTCTTTTGATTCACCTTATTTACTTTGTTTATTCTCCACTCTGCATTTAATCATAAATTGTTATTAATCTCTGCCTCTCTTGCACAGCATGTCTTTTGTTCTGTCTCTCTCCCCTCAGCCCAACCGGCAGATGACTGCCCCTCCCTGAGCCTGGTTCTGCCGGAGCTTTCTTCCTTTTAAAGGGAAGTTTTTCCTTCCCACTGTCGCCAAGTGCTTGCTCATAGGGGGTCGTTTTGACTGTTGGGTTTTCTCTGTATTATTGTAGGGTCTTTACCCACAATACAAAGCGCCTTGAGGTGACTGTTTGTTGTGATTTGGCGCTATACAAATAAAATTGAATGGAACTCAATTGAATTGGGCGTAGTCCCCTGGAGGTGGTTATGACCGTCTATTGTTCATGTGCATAATCACATGTGCCAAGGTGTGAAAGGAGGCGTGTGTCATTTCAATCCGTGGTTTCAGATGAAACCCATGTAGGACTTCACTCCATTGTTTCATGTGACCTATTGAGGTCACTGGAACAAAGATGTGAATGGGGGTTGAGACATCTGGGAAGGGAGCTCAGGACAGCACTGTAAGCGGGGGAAAGTTGGTGACGTAATCCACCTCCTCTGTTCAATGATGGTTGTTCACAGTGGACATAGATGGCTTCTTTAACTCCTCTTTCAAACCATCTGTCTTCCCTGTCCAGAATGTGAACATTGGCATCCTCAAATGAGTGCCCTTTCTCCTTCAGATGCAGATGTACAGCTGAGTCTTGTCCTGTCGAGGTGGCTCTTCTATGTTGTGCCATTCGTTTGTGAAGAGGCCGTTTGGTTTCTCCAATGTAGAGATCCGAGCACTCTTCACTGCACTGGACAGCATACACTACATTGTTGATCTTGTGTTTGGGGGGTTTATCCTTGGGATGAACCAGTTTTTGCCTTAGGGTGTGACTTGGTTTGAAGTATACTGGGATGTCATGCTTGGAGAAAATTCTTCTGAGTTTCTCTGACAAGCCTGCCACATAAGGGATGACAATGTTGTTCCTCTTGTCATTCTTATTTATTATTATTGTTATTCTTATTATTCTACCTAGTTTGTGTTTGACCTTCTTTCCTGTGCATCTTGTTTGATTTGATGAAAGCCCAGGTGGGATAACCACAGTTTTGAGGGCTGTCTTAATATGTGTGTGTTCCTTTTGTTTCCCTTCTGCCTTAGAGGGAACACTTTCCATGTTGTAGGGTCCTGATCACCCCACGTTTGTGTTCCAGATGGTGGTGGGAGTCAAAGATGAGATACTGGTCTATGTGTGTGGGCTTCCGGTAAACTTCAGTGTTGAGGTTTTCATCTTCCTCAATAAGCACAGCACACTCCAGGAATGGTAATTTGTTGTCTCTGGTGTCCTTCCTGGTAAAACTTATGTATTTATCCACTGAGTTGATGTGGCGAGTGAAGGCTTCTATTTCTTGGGTTTTGATTTTAACCCAGGTGTCATCCACATATCTGTGCTTCCTCCTTTTGTCGGCCGGTAGTATTGTGATGTTTTGATCCTTACACAGGGCTGTGATGGCCTTCTTGTCTTGAATGGTGAGGTTGGATGGAGGAAGTCTCTCACTGGAGAGGGTGGCTGAAATTTTCATCCTGATTTGTTCTGCTTCAGGTTGGGATAGTTTGTTATTTCTTATAGCTGTTTCTGTGGCTATGATAAGGTCTACTATTGGAAACTGTTATGGGGATATGGCAAAGTTGAGTCCTTTGGCTAGCACATTTTCTTCTGGTTTGGTGAGGACCCTGTCTGATAGGTTCTTCACCCCCTTCTCTTAGTTGTCATTGCTTATGGTGTCTTCCTGTTTGTTACCAGATAGTCTCTGTACTGACTCTGAATGGTAGGTCTTGGTTTGCAGAGTTTTAAATTTACAGAGTTGTCTTTCCTTACCTTTGATATGTTGTGCCAGCTGGGCTTTGTCCACAAATGTAGAAACTTCTTCTACGATGGCGGGAGGTAAGAGTGATGAGAGTTTCTGCCGAGTCTGGTGCATTTTGTTCTGGAGTGCATCTATAGTGAAATGGACCTGCCTTATCCTTTCACTTAAAAGGTGGTTCCGTGCTCTCCATAGGAGTTGGTCAGCTCTATGTCCTTTTACTGTGGACCCAAGGTGCAAACTCTTGGGAACCAGTCTAGAGTGTCTGCATCTCAAGTTGAAACGAAGGTGGTTCCTGTAGTCCACTAGCTTTCTTGATTCCCTTTCATACTCCCGCACCAATTGAAGGGTGTTCCTCTCAAAGTTCAAGGCAATTTTTTCAAGCTCCAGAGACTACTATGACCTGGATGCCTGAGAATCTACAGTAATGATAATTCTACTGTCATGAACTTTAACATTTGACAACTTTAACATTTGACATGCTAACGAAGGCCCATAGAGGCTGAGATGTAGCTCTTGGGGTTTTTGCAGTTTCTCTGAGCATTGCACAGTCTGGCAGAAGACTGGCAACTGTTTTGAATGTTTTCCACTTGTGAATACCTTTTCTCACTGATGATGATGGACTTCAAATTGATTGGAAATGACCTTATAACCCTTCCCAGATTGATGGGCAGCAACTGTTGCTTCTCTAAGATCATTGCTGATGTCTTTCCTCCTTGGCATTGTGTTAACACACACACCTGAATGCTCCAGACCTTCAAACTGCCAAAACTTCTGCTTTGATAGAGGTACTCGCACTTGCTGATGATCATTTAATCAAGTGCATCTGATTTTTTGCACCTGGCTGCTATTTAACTTCTTAACCGGTATGGAAGCGGTAAGAGTGTACTTATTTTTCACCCACTGCTTCCACATTTTTGCTTAGTTTATGTTAAATAAATAATGATATGATGTAATATGTCGTGTTGTTGATCTGAGGTTGTATTTAAATAATTTTAAGACCTTCTGAGAATCAGAGGATTTGTTTTTATCATGTTCTGATATGTAAAACCTTAGAAGTAAAGAGGTGGGGTGTATGTTCTTTCTCACATGGCTAATGTAACTGCACTTTACTATTGGCTTCTAAAACAACTGCAAATGATTTTTCACATTGTCAAATGAACACTTATTTTTAAGAGACAGCATTTTTGCAACAAAATCTTCCCAGAGCAAAGTGAGTCAGTAGCCATGTCTGCTAACCAATAAAAGCATAGCGTTTGGACACTGTTGTTGTCATATGCTCTGTCATCAGACATCGGACAGTCATAGTTTATGGGACAAGAATTTCTGTTCTGAGTAACTATTGTCGTTTATTAATCTAGATCATTGTCAAAAAGTTACAGCTACAGATCTAACTACTGCCAGAAGAAAAAAGTTCTGTTTGTCCATATGCAACCAAAGTTGACTTAGGGGTGATTTTATGTATTGTACTGATAAACATTATGGACTGAGCTTGCTAGTTAAACTTACTAGCGTTATCCAATACTGGAGCGCCCCACTCCCTCATGTAAATACTCACTTCCGGCTGCAGAAAATCAAGACAGCAATGGCCATTAAGCTAAAGGTGAGGCTTCAAAAGTGTTGTGTCATGATGGCTTCACCCATCTTTTATATATAGTCAATGAAATATTCATATGTATATACACTGATCAAGCATAACTCTGTGTTCACCTGCCTAATATTGTGTTGGTCCTCCTTTTGCTGCCAAACAGCCCTGAGCCGTTGATGCATGTACTCCACTGGACCCCTGAAGGTGTGCTGTGGTATCTGGAACCAAGATGTTAGCAACAGATCCTTTAAGTCCTGTAAGGTGGGGCCTCCATGGATCGGACTTGTTTGCCAGCACATCCCACAGATGCTTGATTGGACTGAGATCTGGGGAATCTGGAGGCCAAGTCAACACCTCAAACTCATGCTCCTCACAGCACTCCTAAATGAATTTTGCTTTGTGGCAGGGTGCATTATCTTGCTGAAAGAGGCCACAGCCATCAGGGTATCAGTATCCAACGGTGTACATGGTCTGCAGCAATGCTTAGGTAGGTGGTACATGTCAGAGTATCATCCACGTGGATGGCAGGACCGAAGGTTTCCCAGAAGAACATTGCCCAAAGCATCACGCTGCCTCCTGCTTACTTTCTTCCGACAGTGCATCCTGGTGCCAGGTGTTCCCCAGGTAAGCGACAAACATGCACCCCGGCCATCAATGTGATGTAAAAGAAAACGTGATTCATCAGACCAGGCCACCTTCTTCTATTGCTTCATGGTAGATTGCGTCCCACCTGCCATGACCCTGCACCCCACCAGTGTGACGTGCCCCACAGTTTGAGAACCACTGGTTTATGCAGAAGACCTTTAGCCGCTGTCTAAATAAGTGCATGTAAAACCGACTCTGTTGTTTGATAGAGAGCAATTCATCACCAAGAAATCAAGCAACCAAGAACTTGGAGTGGAAGCTTGTTGCCAAAAGAAGCCTACCTGTGCTGGGAATGGACCTATTCTGTTGTTTAGGAATGCCTACCTTGCTACCGTTATCTTAATTTCTTAGCAACTAAATGGGAAAAAAGATCACTATACAATATTGTCTGGTATAGATCCTGCAACATGTATGTTGCTTTGGACAAAGGCATGTGCCAAATGTAAGTAAATAAGGACAAAGAAGGTTATTTTATGTCTTATCCTCTTGTAAGCAGTATCACAGTGATTTACTGTCGAGAAACTTTTACACTAGACCTTTTTTCATGCAGACATTTTAACTCGTCGCAGGTGGCAGGATCTCCGCTTAATGGAATTGAGCCATCATTAATATGCCTGTGCTTTCTCTGCTGTGGCAAGTCAAAATGTCAGCTGTGAAATCTATCACAGTTTCTCCCAGAAGCAGAGAAGCTCTCGCAATGAACATGATGGAATTACTGGTGGTTGGAATTGACTGGCAACAAAGAAGATGAATTTTTAAACAAATCCCTCCACACTAACCAGTCAGACTAGAAGATTCAAGGATGCAATTGTTCCAAATAAATGTAAATTAAATCTATCTTTAGACCTGCACTGACCCTATCATTTGTAAAACTAAAATGTCAACAACAATAGGTGCAAGTTGTAAACTGCGTTCGGATTGACAGCAGAATTGATTTGCCCACATGAGGCCGATTGTGAGAGTTGTCCGCGCTGCCTCTGTCTACTTCAGTGGGAATCAACACACGCAGCTCTCTTCCTTTTCACCAATCTCTCATTAACATATGTGTACCGAGCATACATGTGTTCATGTATAATGCCAGATTTACCCATGTAAACTGTACAGTGAAGAGGATGCCTGACGTGTAACTTTGCGATTAGCAGGGACTGAGTGACACCTTTAGTCACCGAGAAAGACAACAAAGGAAGGGTGGATGTTGCGGAGGAGGAGGAGGGAGAGACAAATAAACAGCATGTCAGTCAGGCTGATGCTGTATTGACAGTAGAGGTCATGGTGGGAGTCTCTGTAGTTTCAGCACAGAGGGCACATAAAGGGGCCTTCAGCGTCAAAGACAGGGTGCACTGGGAGTTCATGTTACATGTTAACACACAGATCAACAAGCTTTTCTATTAACCAATCTGCTCTTCTTAATTAGTCATGAGCCTGCGGGCCCTCCCTTTGCACATGGGCTAGCTAGCACACACACACAGGCTCCCCTTCACACCCCTCGCACCCACACACACATCACAACATGTGATGTTGCCCCTGCCAACCTGCTGCTCTGTGTAACCTCTTGATTGGGCTCCCCTGGGGACCAAACACACCCACTCGAACAGACACACTTTGGCAGCAGCAGATGACTTTAGATATGTAGGGATTTAATCCAAGCCTAGGGTGCTGCAGAGGTATTACGGACAACAAAGGCCTGATAAAGATGCCATTCTAGTCAATTTAGCTCCGGGATACGATTAGTAACGACTCGCACCAGGTGAGACGCCTGAGGCTACGGCATCGCTATGACAAATATGAGAGAGGGAAGGAGAAGAAATGCAGGGATGGAAGGAGAGGGAGAGTTTGTGTTTTTGAGAGACTAGAATGAGAGGGACAATTTGGTAAACTGAACTGAAGAGTGTGTGTGTGTGTGTGTGTGTGTGTGTGCCTTGGGGGGGCATATTTCTGATAATTATGGCAAATCATAGTAATAAAAGGATTAAATAAAAGGAGAAGAGATGCACTGAAACAGCTGATAACAACATATCATTATTCAATTAAAACAGACGGGAAAAACTAAACCAAAATTTCACATTGAGGCCCACAGAAAGGGAGGAAACAAGGGAGGAGGGAGTATTACTGGGGCAAAGGGAGGAGACAGCGACAGCTCTCTGTTGGGCACAGCAGGTTAATTTGCTCTTGTCACAACGAGGGTTTTCCCTCTAGCCCTCCTTATCTTTGTTGTCCTCCTGGATGTTGGTGTCAAACCGAGAGGCTGCGCGGATCCCGCCTCGGCACTGTCACCTCACTGGTTGCGGCACTGAAGTGACAGAGGAGCAGCTTTACACTGTAATCCTGTAATTATGTCAATTAAAGGGCTGAAGAATGGAGAGGGCCAGGAATCCAAATTCTTCTTGTAAAGCGGAGAAAGTACAGGTACACTCAATTAAACAACAAAAGAACCGACGAAGTCAGCGGCACAGTGCTGACAAAACGGATGCATACTTAATTATGCTAAAATGAGTTCAGATTAGTTAATTGGTTAAAGGAAACCAATCCGTGTTGACTGCATCACTGAGAGCAGCCAAAGAAAAAAAACACACAGAGAAGAGAGAATAATGAAGAGGAGCTAAATGCAAATTCAGGATGAGTGTCATGCAAAAGGACTTAGGGAGCCTTAAAGTGTTGTACATTACCTCAAATAGGATTTACAGCAGCCATAGTGGGAGATTACACAATAACACAGAGTATACAGTCATGGACTAATCATGTATGTGTCAGAATCCTAAGGAGGACCACTGCTTGTTACTTGTTTTATAGCTTATAACAGCATCACAAAACCCATATGCAGCTGCTGGGAACGGTGTGGAGTGCTGGCCAACAAGTAGCAACTAAGGCTGATTCACTCTTTTTGAGTAGAAGAAAACAGGGCCCTGCAACTGTGCACACTGAATTACTGATATGATTTATCGGGACACTTGATACATGCATGATGCAGCATTTTTCATGCATTTGTTGTTTTTTTTATTATTTATGTGTGCACAGACTATAATGTAACTTTAAAAAGTGAGAATGTCTCCTGACTCTCTTGGTTACTTCTATCAGCTTTTGCACAGAAATGTGAAAGATGTGTGATGCATTTCAAGGATGTGAGGTTTATGCTCACGTCTAAGCCAGTGTCTCAGTAGTGCTCATTTGCTCCCTTACAGTACCAAAATATTAGTTAACTTTTGCCAAATGACTCTATTAATTTCATCAACATCAACAAACAACCAGCTCCCAGTGCTACCCCTCAGCCTCCCGACAGTAGAATCTTTAGACCTTTGTGATTTTATTAACCAGATCAATTCAAAAGCAAATGGCTAAGTAAGAACCAGCAACAAGAAATGCTAAAATCATAACTGAGAATGCTGTCATTTTCTGTGATTGGCATTATGATGGTAAGAACTAGAGTTATCAGGTTCACAAGATTTTCAGCTAACTTTACCTTGACCTTGAGGTCAAAGGTCGCCAAGATTAACTCGTCAGTGATTTTTTAGTAGATGTGTCTGTGGTATGAATTTGAAAATCCTAGGTGACATCATTCTCGAGTTATATTCACAAAGTTTAAAGTTGGTCGCCTGCCTGCCCAGTGGGGTAACAACAAACCTGATGTGGTTTCAGATAGTTTAGCTGTGAAGCAAGCTAAAAATTTTGCTACTTAAGTGCTTAGCAGCAGTCTCAAACTCCGGACCGTGGGCCACATCTGGCCCCGCCCCCTACTTCCGGTCTCAAACTCCTGCGGGCCAGGAGTTTGAGACCGTTGGTTTATAGGGTGACTGAGTTCATGGTCTTAGTCACTCATTTGGGACACACTCAACAAAAAATACAATTTTGTAAATCTTGGTCAACCATGTTTCAAAAAGGAGGTTTAGCTCTGGTATTTTCCACTTGCTCATTGGCTAACAACTTATGAATCACAAGTAGTTAGCCAATTAGTATCCGGTTTTACGGTCAGGTCTGCCCCTCCTTGTCTCATCTGGTTTCTTGCAACCAAGATAGTGATGGCTTTAAAGCAGGAGTTCAAAAACGAATGGGTAGCAATGTCCGTCAATGATTCAATGCAATGCAATTCAATTTAATTATCATTTTAATCACAACAAGCGATTGCCTCAAGGTGCTTTAAAGACTCTACAATAATTATAGTGAAAACCCAACAATCAAAATGACCCCCTATGAGCAAGCACTTGGCAGCAGTGGGAAGGAAAAACTCCCTTTTAACAGGAAGAAACCTCTTACAGAACCAGGCTCAGTGGGGCAGCCATCTGCCGCGACCGGCTGGGGGTGAGTGGGAGACAGGACAAAAGACACACTGTGGAAGAGAGGCAGAGATTAATAATAACTAATGATTAAATGCAGAGTGGGGTATAAACAGAGAGAAAATATGTGAATGAAAAAGAAATACTCATGGGATTTCATCACGATTCCCATGATTCATCAGAAATCAACATGGGAACCCCCAGCAGCCTAGGTCTATTGCCTGATAGTAATGAATTACAATAGTCCAACTTAGAAGCAATGATTGCTTAAACAGACAACATTCGCCATTTCACTACTGCTCAGAGAGTAGTTGACAAGTGTTTGCAGACAATTCAGCATCTTCAGTGCAAACTGCAGGCAACTGCAGCAACCTGCTGATGACCAAAGCAGTCACCAGGAGGTTTTTGGTGCAGCGCTGTGTGCATCTTTATAACCAGTTTCACCTTGAGACCGCCAGCAACCTTTTTGCCATATGGCTGGGGAAGACACACTTTTCCCTTGTGACCAGTGGTTGAGAGAGTCACTGACTAGTCTATAGGTCAGTGTGACTGGGGCTTTAGCAATCGATTTCACAGCGACCACCATCAACCTCCAGCAACCATTTGCCAATTGGTTGTGGGATAAATATTTTTCCTTTGCAACTGGTGGTTGCTGGACTGGTGTGACTGTGGCCTTAGTCATTTGACCCTACAACGGATAAATTAACATCAGTTAACATAAGGGGAGTTTCTGGGGAGACGACATCAGTGATTTAACCATGTTTACTGGGAGTTAATAGCAGTCGTTATTTTGGCTCATACTAGTCAGCATACTCACTATATGCTGACTAGAGATCACTCAGTGGCTATAATGACTTTACATTTGTTATGCTGAGACCCTTTAGTGCTACAAACCTGTGCTTTATCTGAGCTGCGGGCAATAGTATAGTTGTTAACACCATTAAAAAACTGATTTAGTGGATAAACTAAGTTGCACATACTAGTTTTAGCTCACCATTTGGCTAGGGTTGTATCCACATATTCAACCATGCTGATATTTGCTCATTAGGTAGACATTTGTAGGAGTCTTTTGGTAAATATGGAATATTTCCCTTTTCTTCTTGTGTGCCCGGCATCCCTCATTGCGACCAGCTTAGTGACTTAGTCATTTGATTCAGGAATTTTTCATTGAAAGCTCTTAGCAGGAAAGCTTTGGAGAGAATAGCTCTGCAAAAAACTTGCACATTCAACTCTGTTCATCAATGCCAAATTAGGTGTTTACAGTTATCAAAATCTAAGTAAATCTTCTGAGTGACTAAGATTGTTTTATCAGGAGCTATATGAAGGTTGATGATTTCAGTGTGGCATACAAGACATGTTATCTCTCTAAAGGGGATGTATAGTGTCACAGTTTACCTAAAAAGAAGGTACATGCCCTGCTCTCACACTGTCTTTCAAACTGACTAGCTAGTCCCTGAGGAACAGATATTCAGAGATCCCCTGGTTTTATTCAGAGCTAGAGGGCATTTGAACCCTGCAGCTTCCCTGTCAGGACTTCTGGATTACTGCATACATTCAGCAGAGCTGAGCAAGCTGCTCCTCATGAGTAAGTAAATACTGCTTATTAAAGGCAGTCCACACATTCGCATGCGTTTTCACTTATTCTGGCTGATGAGACCCCTGCTCAGGTTGAAAGTGGGCAGAGTTGTAAGGTAGGTGTAATTTGTCCCTCCAAAGCTGGTGGAACAAAGCAAACAGGAGAGTGAACAAGATGTCAATCAAATACAGTCTTCACACTCCCACAAACCCCTAAGATGAGCTCCAATTATCCAAAAATAATAAAATTATACGTGTGGGTGTTCAGTGGTTTTTGCAGGGAAATGCAATGAGGCAAGTGTGTGTGGCAGCTTTGAAACAGCAGGAATTCAACTTTGACACTACTGCGCTGAGTGAAAGAAAGAAATGTGACTGCTTTATTTATTGCTGATTACATTAGTAACCGATTAATTTTTCATATAATGTACCAAACACCTTTTCCAGGGTTCTTGTTATTGTTATTGTGCTAACCACAGATAGCATAAGACAGACATAGCTTTCAGGTGTTTAATGGCTACTGGGTTTGTGTGTGCGTGTGTGTGTTTCAGCTCTGTGTGGGAGTCTACTGTGTATTGCTGTCACTTACGGTCATGCTTCTTTCTCATTTCTTTGTGAGTTTGCATATGGAGAAAGGGAGTTTTTCCTTCCCACTGTCACCAAGTGCTTGCTCCTAGGAGATTGTCTTTGCCTCACAATATAAAGCACCTTGAGGTGGCTGTTGTTATAATTTTGCGCTCTATTAAAAAGCTGAATTGAATAAATCAGCCCCATTGAGTCAGGATCGGGCTGACCATTGCTATGGAACTGATTGGAACTGATGAATCCCTACAATCACAACTATATTTCAAATAAACATATTTACTTTTAGTGTTATCCGTGCGTGTAGTTCTTTTTTGTCCCCATTTGAATCTGACTTGCATCAAATTTCCAGCACCTTTGGGGGTTTATTTGCTATTGTTTTGTCTTTAGAGATTCTCCAGATGTCTCCAGATTTGCAATGTATTTTTTTGTTTGTGTCTATGCATTCACTTGTATGCATGTTGATGTGTAATTATGTCTTTTGAGTTGTTTTTCTTCTCAAGTTTCTGCTTTCCCATTGGTATATTTTTTAAAATCTATCTGAAGTAAGCGGGCAAATGTTTATATGAAAGTTTTTGCACATAAACATGGGATTTGAAAAACTTTCACACTTAAATCCATAAAGGGAAATAAGAAGGGAAATTTTCAAATCTAGCAGTTGTTGATGCACTATCATGGTTTGTTTTTACCTCCTTTCAGCCATCAGCATGGTCCCCTGGGAGATGTCCCTCGCCGATGACATCATCTCTCAGCGTGGGAAGTTGATGGATCCCTCGCCATTTTGGTGCCTGTGGTTTTGATGAAGTGGTGAGCAGGTAGCTGAGGGGAGGATGACTGCCAAAAACACCCATGGTGCTTTGTCAACGTCAGAGAGGTGCACACAGGGTCCCGGTGCAGCCCAGACAGAGATAAAGAGCAGGGAGAATAGTGGAAGTAGTGTGTGTGTGTGTGTGTGTGTGTGTGTGTGTGTGTGTATGTTTGCACCATCATCAGATATATCAGGTTATCTCACTACACCACCATCTATTATATAGTGAAATATTTCCCCATGACTCACTACACCAGTGGCTGGGATTTGAAGTTGCATCTATCCTACAACCCTAACTGAACTTTTAGCCTGTGAACCAGTTCAAGACAAAGAGTCACGTGAAAGTCTCTGTTCCTCAAACAGCCTCGTCTCATTTTAGTCTCGAGCTGTAAAAGGGCCAGCAGGGGGCCTCGCAGCCGCGAAGCTCGCCACGAACTCGTGCAGTTAAAATGCAATTTAAGTGCATGTGTGTGAGCATATGGATACATGAGTATGTGCGAAAAATGACAGGTTTATATACTGTAGACGAGACAAGGACGCAGGGAGATGTGAGGCCTGTAGCCCTTTTTCTGTCAAGGGCAAATCAGACCTGTCAGAAAGCATCAAGCAGTGCTGCCATGGCAACGATGTTAACACCCGCGAAGGTCACAAGATGGAGTGTGTGTTTCCCTCCTGCTGGGCGGCTGTCATGAGTGGAACACAGCTAAAGCCACATGCACACACACACACACACACTCAGTCTGAATTAACAATAAACTGCCGGCCACAATACTCTTTATCACCGACTGTTTTTTTATGCTTTGTTGGGAAGCAGGCAGGATGCTGTACTATAAAGGAAGACGGATGATGCCGTGATTCAGATAAAGTTGATTTCATTTTGTATTTGGGGAATACAAAGAGCTGGTTTTTCAAACCATAAGAGATGTATCAGTCTGAAAGGGTTCTATTTTTATTCAGTCTTGGGATAAGAATTACAGAGTTGAAAACACAGGACTGTCTACACATCCCAGTAAACATACACACACACACGCATGCTCACCACATCCTCGCACATCCACAGGCTCTCTCCCACACACACGCGCGCACAAACACA
Source organism: Pterophyllum scalare (assembly GCA_024447675.2). Taxonomy (NCBI): domain Eukaryota; kingdom Metazoa; phylum Chordata; class Actinopteri; order Cichliformes; family Cichlidae; genus Pterophyllum; species Pterophyllum scalare. Next base: position 12,509 of record JAMQGT020000523.1, on the reverse strand, counting down.
CACTTCTCAGCAGGTTCACAGGCTCATTAGAGTTTTCCCAGCTGTCTGGAGAGGATCTGTGGGATGTCGCCATCACTTACCTCAACTACGCGGGGATCTAACACCATCAGCTACACACACACACACCTGCAGCACCATGAGCAAATGTGAGCTCAAAAGCGATGTGTGCTGTCTTATCCACAGGGCCGGCTGCTGGTTAGATGATGAATGTGCTGCTGTGCCGTGTGTCCTCCCTTTGTTAATAAAGTGATAGAGCCACAGTGGCACCCCGCGCTCGCCACCCCTCCTCTCAGCTGCACCCAGGAAGTGGTCATAAATAAGTGCACGAAGCCCTCAGTGTCTGAAATGGGTCAGAGCGCTTTGTAATTTTTCCTTCATTGCAAAGCAGGGGCTGATTCTGTACCATGAGCTCCTTGAGACAAATTCTCTCTGCAATGCTGGTTCACTTAGGAAAAAAAAACAACCTAATGAGTAATAGTGATCTGACAACCCTACATGGTGTGTGAAAACATGATTGGTGCTGTACAAACTTCACCCTCTGGGCCCTTGCAGTGAAAACCTCTTAAATGATCACGGTAACACCCGGCTACCAGATGTAACTTTATGCCTTGAGGTAGGAAGTGTATTGTCAGCTCCGCCCTCCTCCTCATACTCAGTTGGCCAAGTTCATACCCCAACACCTGCCACTCATCTTGATGAGCTGTCGTCTTTAAAGCAGGATTTAGCCTGAGGCTGGAGGCTCCAGCATCCGTGAAGCTGGCAACAGATGCTAAAGAAACAGGCTGTCTTTGAATGGCTGTCTACCAAAACATTTTCATTCACAGGTCTGCTGTAACTTTTCTACCTCAGCTTGATGTTAACTGTCAAACTCACCACAGCCCACATGAAATATGAAAAAAATAAAATAAAAATGACAAGCAGAGCCGAGCATTTTACTCAACCAAACCAATCTTTTGGGCATCCTCTTATGTGCGCTATTGCATGTGTGCAGAGGGATGCGTAAAGGAAGCATTCCTCTGGGCTTAAGCGGTCCCTCTTGTTGTGGAGTATCTAGTTGTTGTAATGTGCTAATAACAGACAGGAGTGTGCTGGATACAGATACTGCTAATAAAGCAAACTGTGGTAAGAACTTTTCACCTGCTGCTACATGAAATGTAGCTTTTAAACTGCAGCTACTGTAATTCTAACATGTTTAAGTCAACCTATGTGGAAGTGAGATTTGCTGCCATTACAGGGCCATGGCGTGGCAGCAACACTCATAGGCTGCATATGGAAGATGTTAACAGGTGGTCGGAAAAGTGAAGCAAGTTCATAAGCAGCCTAAACTCACATTTTTTCCTAATAACCAGCCATGAGGAACTCCAGTGATTACTGGTCTGGCTGTATAGAAGTCTGAGCCTGTCCTCTTTTAAAAACCGACCTTATAGGTCATTCGTGCAGACACGTTTTTACAACTAATACCTACATCTTAAAATAAAGCGACCTCTCGTGGTCGTACATAAAAGGGTAAAAGGGTTTTCTCTGGCAAATTCCATTGAAACACGGAAATATGAATTTTCTCAGATTTCTGAAAAGTCTATGGGGACTAAATGTCACAGGAAAAGCTTAAATGTGCTTGTTCATATGTAGCGCCTTTCTACTCGAGCTCTCAAAGCACTTTACGCAACATGTCTCATTTACACCCATTCATACAAGCACTTCAGTAACTTGCCCAATGATACATTGACATGCAGACTGCAGCAGCCAGGTATGGAACCACTGACCTTCCAAGTAGTAGACCTGCTCTACCTCCTGAGCTACAGCCACATTACATACGGCTATGACACTCGAAACATTAACCATTAAAACAACCTTTTAAACAATCACTAGTTTCAATTCTTACTGAATACATGATGAGATCCCATTTAAAGTCTAGAAGTAGGATGAAATGCGGTACGCTTCAGGGTGGGTCTAGCTTGTGATTGAGAAGACGCTACACCATGAGTGTCCTTTGTCCCTTGGTTTCTCTATCAGATCCCCCCATGCTCATCACATCTGCTTTCAAACTATCAAGATTGCAATGGGACCTCACTAATACACGGATGCAGTCTCAGTCTACGGCTTCAGCCCTGCATCTCTGGCTACAGGATTTGTTGGCCATTCGAATTTTGAACTCAGCTTGCAACGACTGCATTTACAAGTTTCAAACACAAGATGATATTGCCAGTTGCAGTTTCGCTAGTGAAACGTAAGGCATCGTGCTGCGCATCTGGTCTGTAAAGCATATCTGAGTTAAACAACTGAAAAATATACCTGTAACGCCCTTCAGCTGGACTGCAGACTTAACTTAGAGCATGCTCTTCAGTTGCTGAAGACAAAAATGAAGGCAGAGAGGGAGACGCACAAACAAGCAGCAACTGGAAGTGGCTGCAGTAAAGGGAGGAAAGGTGGCAATCGGTGAGGCCCCTGGGTTCTAGACTTCAGGCAGTCATTAAATGCAAAGGACTTTTATCCAACTATTAAAACAACTCATATTTAAAATGACATTAGTTTGTCCAAATACTTTTGAAAATGAGAGGACTGACTATAAAAATGCATGTATTTCATAAACCGTTTTTAAAAGTCCTTGAATAAAAGCTGAAAGGCTGCACTTGACTCACATCTTAATTGCTTGGTTTAAAATCCACTGTGGTGCTGTACAGAGGAAGAGTAATTTTAAAAAATACCACTGTCCAAAAACGTACCTTACTGTAGATTGTTGTGTAAGTTTCAATGACGTGTCAAACCACCCACACATATCGTATTTTCTGTAACACACCAGGTGGTGTTTCTTTTGTGTGTGTGTGTGTGTGTGTGTGTGTGTGTGTGTTCCATTCTTCTCTCTCAAATGTATTGCCAGTAAACTGCGGTGCTCTTGAACAAACCCTTTGATGAGCATTACCTCAAAAGTGAAAATACAAAAGTAGCGGTGGTTGACGTCAGGTTCAGTTAAACAGCCTACTTCACAGCAAGCAGAGGTTAGCGCTTTTTTAGAACAAGCTGAAGCGGTAAACAAGGATGATGTAAAACAGAAACACGAGGTTTTGCACAATGAGCAGCTTCACATGACAGGTTATGCTTTGTTTTCTGTCTGTTTGTACGGGGCGTCCAAAAAAGCACCACAAGGGTATTTTTCATTGGAATGTTTGGACCACAGTAAACTCATGGTGGTTACACAGGAATGAGCGCTATCAAAGGCTTGTTTGCTAAAGACTTGCTTCATACATCAGCGGCAAGCGCATCCAGGCATTAATAAGAAATGTCAACATATTTCTGTTTTCTAAAAGTATTATACTGCCAGTGTTGTCAGCATGCTGCTTTTCTTCTGAAGCTGAATCGTCAGTTATGATCTTTTATCGCTGTAGGTGCCATGCTGCGCGTGTGTGTGTGACACACTTTCATCATGGTGTAGTTTAACCGTATTCCCTGTTGAACAAAACAAACCTCTGCCTCAGGGGTTTCTTGTGTCTAAATATAGACCTCAGAGGATCATTCTCAAAGACTGCAGAGTTCCCAAGGTGGTGCTTTGGTTCACTCATGTTATACTGTAAATGTATTGTCTGTGAGCCAGCCTGGCCACGCGTAAAAGGAAGAATTCGAGTAAAGTATGTGGCATTTGAATATAAATTAAAGTCATTTTCACTTTTTCTTTATATTTGCCGTTGCTGTAAACACTGATAAGGGGATTGCAGTTTTCTCGGTATTTAACGGGGAAAAGCCCTCGGGCTCGAGGCGGTAATGAATCTGCTGTTTCTCTAGAAGCAGCAGCAGTGGTTTGTTTTGAATAAATTGCAGAACTGGGCACATAGCATCCACCCTGGCTCGACTCACAAAGAACCAGGACTTGCTCCAGTAGTTCATCAGTAGAAGATAAAACACTGATTGAATGGCGGAGACTGTGGTCTTCATGGCAAAGTGTTACAAATCTGCGCCACTGTTCAAGGATTAAAAAAAAAACAAACAAACCAAAAAAAAAAAAAAGCCCAAGGTTGAGACACATATTATTTGATAGGAGACAGTGTGAAAAGTTGGAACAACTAAAAAAAAAACAAAAGCGTAAATACGACATACTTCAGGTTTGAGTGATAAAGTTCAGATTTGGTGTTAGCTCAACAAGCTAGTTAGCTTAGCCTCCTAACTACCAGTGGGAGCTTACCTTTGTTACCTCTATATTATAATTACAGGCAAAAAAATTCCTCAGTGTATATTTAGTGGCGACTTGAACAGAACATTGCGGATACAGATGTTGGCGACCGGTAACTTCTGTATGGGTGGTGCATGCTGGAACCCTGATTTCACCCTGTTTCTTGGATTGTGTGAAAAGATCCACGGGACTGAGACAAAGTAAACCCTCAGAAGAACTCCAGCATTCGTGTGAGTCAGAAATGAGTGCATGTACTCAAGACCCTGACTTTATTTTTGACACCTAAAACTTTAAGGCAGTACCTCACACTGATTTTAAATGTTACTTTAAAGATTTTCATTTCTTTTTCTGATGGAAATTAAAATACTGAAAAGCAGCGTTTGTGTATGTAGCTAAATTAAGCATTACTGCACTGCCGCTTTGTACACACAATTAAAAAAAATCTCTTTATGTCCATCCGCTAGTCTATTCTTTGCCTATATGTAAACAACTGTTTATGTGATAAGTTTCTGAACTGGCAGGTGTGATGATGGGGACCTGTGGAAGTACATTGTTGAGTTTGAGGTCCTTGGGATCAGTGGTTCTCAAATTTTAAGTCAACTTTAATCCCTGAGGTCTATGTCATCAGCAGTGAACCTAATGCTGTACTATCACATTATGCCATTTTTGCTCTTTTAAATTATTTTCTTCAAAGTCTTGGCAATTAGTGGACAAAAAAAAAAGATAAAACATTTTTCCAAAAAAGTGAATTTTGCTTGACTCATAAGGTTAAGGCAGGGTTCAAGGTTAGGGTTGGGGGCCATCACTGATAATGACTTGGACCTCAGAGGGTAAACTATCCCAACTAAGTCCTAACTTTGGGGTCTTTACTCAAAATTATTTAGCAAAATTTATTTACAAACAACAACGTACACGTAATGTTAAAAAACAAACAAACAAAAAATCAAAACCAAAGAAAAACTTTAAAAGACCTTCAGAGAGTCTGGAGAACTATTGCACCAGACCACTTTAAAAACTTAGAAGAAAGTCTGGCTCCTTGGAAGCAAACTAGAGGGGTGGCTCAAGACTAAACAGCACTGTAGTTTGGCATTATCAGCTCAGTGCCTGCATTGATTGCCCACATGTGGTACATAAAGAGGACATTTGTCAAATATAGTTCTATAAAAATAACTTGGGTTACACGCTCTGTGAACATGCTTTGCACCAGTTTGATTCATTTGCATAACTTAGAGATGTCTCAATAGATAACTGTCAGTCTGTTATTTATAGTCTCTTTACATATCTGAGTGGAGCATCATCAGCTGCTGTCAGTCCAGCGATGTCAGAGTAGCTGTGACACTGGACTGAAGTGATTGGTGGGCACACCAATGCAAAACACAGCAGAGGTGATCATTTAGCACCAACATGTTGCCAGAAAAAAAAAAAATCAAAAAAAAATATCACAGATTATCACTTCAGCACATGGTGCTGGAGGCCTGTGACACCCTTCAAGCCAGCTGATGGCTAAGCTTTTCTGGATCAAGGTTTCTTGTATTTGGTCCCTCACGCTCGCTTGGCGGTCAGACTTTGGCCTCGTATCTCTGCCGGGGGCAGAGGAAGATTTAGACACCATCGCTCAAAGAGCGTGAAAACAAATACAAATGAAATGCCTCTCAGCATTTCTCAAGTATCAAGAGTGCCAACCTGTGCAAGCTTTTTTTTTTTTTTGTTGTTGTTGTTTTGCATCCCATGTTCAGCTCCACTTTGTAACCTTTAGGTTGGCCCCCCCACCCACCTCTTTTTTGAAACTCCTGTCACTTTCAACAGAAGTGCAATTTAGGAAAGCAGAAACACCAGAAAAAAAAGTAACAGTAAGGGAAGGAGAGCTTTTCAAAGCTGTGATGTTTGACCTAGAAAAAAATGCCTACGAATCCTCTTTGAATTAGTGTTTGGAATTAGTGGCAGCAGCACACGCTCTCGCTTCAAAAACAAATGGATAACAGTCAGGTTTCGATTTCCAGGGTCAGGCCGCAGCTTTATTTGCTCGAGCTGCTACATCATTGTCTTTGGTATTTGGTGCGTTCTCATTAATGGCAGTGGTGGATGTTTGAATTGCTATTTGATGTTTATCGGCTTTGATGATAGGGAACCGCTACCATCGTGGACCCTCAACGGCGAGTGTGCACATTCACACACTGATTACGGCTTCATTCATCTACTGCTGAATTCACGCTCCAAAGCACAAACACATAACCCCTGAGCAGTTTGTTATTAGTATAGTTTTAGGTGGATATAGATATATGCCTGTATGGGAGACTGTGCTGCAAAATGCTTTGAGAGGCGCACATAAACACACGCACACATTCACAGTCACACTGTGTTGTGACTGATAAAATGATCAAACAGCAGCAGAGTGTTGATTACAAGGAGTGATTCACCGTCAACAGATGTTGTGTGATCATAAACAAGAGGATTTTTGTCAGAGCCATGAATCAAACTGCCTGCCCTAATGCTGCAGTGTGCTGCACAGAGCCTCATCAAGGTGCTATTATTATTCCAGGCAAACTTGGATTTCAACTCTGAGGAGAGAACAAGTGGCTAAAACTAAAGCTCAGGTTGAGTCACTCTGCCTCTTTGATCACAAGCAAGAGATTCAAAGTTTCTTCAAGCGCTTGCACTTCAAGTCCAAGACTCCTCTTCTGTCTTCATCATGCGGCTGCTGTCAACTTGTTCTGCCAAGACTAAAACACCGGATACTACTACGACTGCAGTGATATCACCACTGCTGCTTATGAGACTAATAATATCTGTATTCTGTTGTATTTCCTAATGTGATGTTGTCAGGAATTCTGTGAGGTTTATCAGACTGCAACAAATTCATTTAAAATCCAATTTAATCAAGGCTCTGTGCAGTTTAAATGACTCTAATCGACAGCTTTTCTTAATCTTTACTTGATATTTGAGAACATTCTCAAGGCACATTGCTTGAGAATTATTTGTTTACTCAACTGTACAGTTTACTTTGTTTGTCCAGAGAAGAAGGAGAAATAGCACAGAATTCAACATTTATAAGGTACAGCGCATAAATTTGATTTTAGGAAATACATGACTTAAATGCACACATAACACATCACCAGGGTATTTTGGACCTACACTAAAAATGAATTCAGCAGTGTGGAATCTCATATATGGTGTTCCACTTTTCTGATGTGAAATAACATCTAGAAACTACAATACAAAAATCTAATCAGTAACAGTCCCTCTTTGCTTATTAATCATACCAATTCTATTGCTTGGTTCAGTCAGGACCATAAGAAGTATTTTCTTCTGCAGTAATTTATAGTTGACAGGGAACCTCTCCATATTTCCAAGTGTATACATGGAGAGCCAGAAAATGCACAAAACACAGCGGGCATCCATGAGAGAAAATGTGACATTCATTAAGTCGTAAAGACCATGAAAGGACGAGCTGGAGTGGAGGTGGGTTGCAAAGTGACTTGCAGCTGTGCAGCAACTGTGTGAAGGTTAAAGCAGCTTAAATAACATGCACTGCATGAGATTTGACATACGGATTTCTACTTATTTGCTCCATAGGTTGTTCAGATCTTTAAAAACTTGTTCTCCTGTAGCTTTAGGCGCCCTCAGTGTCCTCTGTCTCTCCGTGTTATCCCAGACTGATAATATTTCAGGACTCTGTGTTCTTCTTGTCACTCAAGCTATTGCTTTATGATGGTGTATGTTGTTCTACAGAAAAAAAAAAGATGACACTGGGTGATGGATAAAAACATCTAAATTTCTGCACAGCACTCTACACCCTTGGTGGATTATTTAGTGTACTGGAAAAGCAAAGATTATCCAAATGAGAACTGGAGTTTGGGTTTTACCAAACGCTTTATGCAGTTACACACCGAGATGCAGTGCTCTTATTTAGATGTTCATCTGGGCTGGCTCCCCTTTAAGGAATTTTGAACCCAGAGAATCCAGCTGCACTTGGCCTATAAGACGGTTGCATGCTATATCCCAGAAGATAAGAGCTGTGCATTCGGCTGTGCATGCAGAGAACATCCGACAGCTACTGGGGACCACCTCATTAAGGTGTTAATTGGGTTGGCTGCCTGCACTGTCCCTCCAAGTGTGTGTGTGTATCTGTATGTGCGCTCATGTTCAAATCTGTTAAGTTTTTGCACTGTTAAAAAAATGGGGGAAAAAAATGATATATGGGTATATAAAGTCAGAGGCTGAAGGGCCAATGGAGATGAAATCTGGGGTGAACTGTGGATCTCTTGGGGGAGTCAAAAACAGACAGGGGTTTTGATGAGATGTTATTTGATTTGTGATTGATACAAGACCCTCTCTAATTGGTCTGCGCTGTGAGAGAGATGGCTCGCAGGCAGAGCTGTCACTCGATCAGATGTGTGCTGATGTGTCCCCGCATCATCAATGACCTTTTTGAAAATGAAGGGCCCATGGTACAGAAATCCGTCATGTTGAACAGAGTAAGAGATGACATTAGGGTTGCAGAAATCAAGTTACCAAACTGATTCCACTTGTCACAATTTATTTTCCTTGACGAATTGGTTCTTTATTAAAATGTGGCACAAAGGAATACAGCCATTTGAGCCAGCACTGTAATTATAAATATCCACTTTACATGTGCTTGCCTGTCTATCCCTGTACACATCTTTACTGGCTCAGCGAGGGTGGGGTTATTGTTGGGTTTGTGCTATATGCTGTACTGTGCCAAAGACTGTTTATAAGACAATAGAATCATCACTTTGTTTCTGTAGGATCCAGGAAGCCTAACAGAGTGGGATTTCTTGTTGGTTATATTAGTTTCAGGATTACATTCTTCTAGTGGAACTTTTTTCTGATATATTTAAGCTTAACTCGATAGTTCTGAGCCAGGGCATTCATTATTTTGACCAAGGTGTGAAAATTCATCATTTTTTCATTATGCATATGAGTATTGGATCTCAAGCGATGTTGGAGATACTCAATTTAAAAAGACTGAGATTGGGATTTAGCCACAGAAATTTGCTCCAGATCAAAGGAGTTGTGATATTTTCCTGAAAAAAAAAAAAATACAAACTAGCAGCCAGACTTAAAACCACAAAAGCACTTGAAGATATATGCAATGAGACAATAACAGCATCAATCTGATGTTTAGTGTTACATTTGTATGAAATATTCAGTATCATCTTAAATTTCACAGTGTGCAGTGTCATGAACATGTCATGGTCCTGGCAGGCCTGGGCTTTTCTATTTTCTCTACAGTTTTCCTGTTTTTTGCTCTTTAAGTTGCTTTCTTGTCTGTTCTCCAGTTGCCTGCCCAAAGCCAGAGTGATTAGCCTGTTTCCTCAAATTCCTGTTTCCACAAGGAATTTAACGGACACTTCCAGTTACAGTCGAGCCTTCTAGCTGGTCACTACTCCTGAAAAGGGGAATAACCTGTTACTCACCTGCCTGCCCATTCTCCCCTGATTCTGTCTGCCTTTTTGGAGTTCCGCTTGCCTGCCAGCTGCCACTCCAGATGACCTGCTGAGGATAGAAACAACTAAGGTCTCACAAATATTACAAACCCACCTTTGCCACCTCTAACTTCTCTCTCCCCTACTGCAGAAACTCCAGTTCCGTTCCTGTATAGAAACCACCCACCAGGGCCACTAACCTGTTCTTTAAAAACTGAGTCCAACTTTAGGCTATTAATGACACAAAATCACTTCAGGGCTATCCTGATGATCATGCTACACTTGGAAAAAGATGCATTTGAATCATTTTAGGGAGACTTTTATTGGGAACATTACTCAATATTTGATAGTATTTTAATATTTGAATGTACAAAAATTATCCTAAATTTACAAAAAAAATCTGTTACAATACTTTCATTTCCTGTGCCACACATTACTTCTTTTACAGTGAAACATGCAAACAGCCATGCTTTGTTATTTATTTAAGTAGTCTTCAGGAATAGTTCTCCAAACTTCCTGAAGGACATTCAAAGCTCTTCTTTGGATCACACATTGCTTAATTACTCTTGAGGTCTGGGTTTCGGGGAGGCCAATCCATGACTGATGGTGTTCCATGGTTTTTTCCTATCCAGGTATGCTTTTACTGCACTGGCAGTGTATTTGGGATCACTGCCCTGCCGAAAAATGAAGCTGTTGCCAATCAGACACTATCAGGTGGTACTGCATGATGGATCATAATCTAATGGTATTTTTCTGAGTTCATAATTCCACCAATTTTAACAAGCTCTCCAACACCAGTGACTGAAATGCAGCCCCAAAGCCTCCACCATGTTTTACAGATGGCTGTAGACACTCACTGCAGTACCTCTTTTAATTTTTTGAACCAAAAATGTCAAATTTGGATTCATCACTCCATCAGACCCATTGCCACTGATTTTAAGTCCAGTTATTGTGTAATGTGGCATACCACAGCCTTTTCTCCCTGTTTACCTTCCTTAAGAATAACTTCTTGACAGCCGCCCTTCCACTGACACCATTTCTGATGAGGCTTCAGTGAACAGTAGGTGGATCAGCTGAAGGTCCAGATGCATCTCTCAGGTCCTGTGTCAGGTCTTTACTGGATTTTGCCCTCGTTTCTTAAGGACATGACATTCTGTCTGTCTGCTGTAGACCTGCCCTTTCTTCTTTTGTCCTCCACTTGTCCAATTCCCTCAGATTTTTTTAAGGACACACTACTGTATCTCACACCTTTTAAACCTTCATCAGCCCTAATATACAGTCTTGCATTTGTACAGCAGCAAATTTTTTTTAAATATTAGATTTGGCTATATATGTAAGAGGATTATTTTAGCACTCTATGTATGAAGGCTAATGGTAGATATGTGTTAGCAAGCTAGTGTAGTTAGCTAAGGCACTTAAATGCATCATTACTCACAGCTTTCTAAAGTAACCACATTCCGCTGTAATACAAGCTGCATACTTTCTGTTTCTTCATCTTTAGCTCAAATACCAAGAATATGACATAAAACTGACATTTGGATATTTGGCTTATTAGTCAGTGCTTACTGCTGTCTGTCAATTTCTCACTCTTTCTGCCTGATATCTAGTTTTGTTCCCTGATGAAAGGCTCAGTTTTTCAATTCAGCAGCTTATAAAAAACTTAGCTCTGGGTTCTTATAACCCGTTAGGCATTTTTCTTTTCTTTTCTTTTCTTTCTTTTTCTTTTTTTAGCTACCAGAGGGAATTGACAAGAAGGCAACTTTATACTATACAAAGTTAATGGATAGCCATGAATTATTTTCCGCTCTATAAAACAGATTGCTGTAATCAGCATATAAAATACTGACCATGCATTGCATTTTCATGTAAACAATATAAAACAATATAACAACCCACCCCACCCAAAAACCTATGATTGCAGTGTCTACAGTGGGAGCTACACTTCTCAGCAATATTTTTGCCAGCTGCAGCCAAGTCAGGCCCTGTGCCCATTCAAACACAAATGTCAGGTTCAGCCTCAGGTGAAAATGTCAGCGACTGCTCTGTACTGTCCAGCTGCTTGGAAAGGTGCAACTGGCTCACTCACCAAATCCATTGATTTTCCTGAGACCAATTACCCCAGCGTCAGAGATCTCACTCACAAGTTCCGGGCGGCAGTGGGATTCTCTGACTTTAATCACACATCAATGCTAGCCCCTCAGAGCAATCTTCACTGTTTATCCCAAGCCCCAGCCCTTTGCCAGCTATGTATCGATTACTACCCAGCTTTAGCCCTGTACTGCGATTCGTCGCTATCTGCGCCCATCCTCCGGCTGTCCCCCAACTCTGTCTCTAGTCATGGCAGGAGAAAAACAGCCAGAGGGGACTCAGGCAGTGGAGAGGAGAGATGATTTCCGCATGAAACAGCCATTGATTTTGAGACATGCTGATGCCATTTCTTTCTCTGTCGGGCAAGAGAGTGAGCCAATGATCTGATCTTAACAGAACAGTATTGGTAGTTATGTAAAACTGTGAATGCTTGCGATGAGTAGGGTGAAGCACCAGAGGGTGATTCACAGCAAGGCAGGTGGATTGTAGTAGGGTTTGTTGATTTACTCACCCTGTGTAGTATGAGTTTAGTTTTCAGTCTGAAAGTGTGGAATGGCATTTCACTGTTTAAACAAAAACAGAGGGAATGCACTCAGAGCCATTGTTAATATCAGAAAAGGTTTGAGGTTGTGGTACAGAAAAACTACCTGAAAACTTTACTTTACTTGAGTTTTTCCATTTTGTTATAGTGTTACTCAATTTTAGTGTGAAATATTGCACTTCTTACTCCAATACTAAACTATTTACAGGGGTTGGACAATGAGACTGAAACACCTGTCATTTTAGTGTGGGACGTTTCATGGCTAAATTGG